>JANIPN010387078.1:0-13754 GCA_027478595.1 Erythroxylum anguifugum
GGGGAAGGGGGATGTAAGACGGCGCCCGAGAAGGGGAGGGGAGGGGAGGATGTGCAGAAGCAGGTGGGCTAGTTTCGTGCGTTAGGTTCGGAAGGCTTCTTCTTTTGTTCTAGGGTGGAAAGGGGATGAACGATTATGAATGGGCTGTCTGTCTAGCATCTCCTGTAGTATGTTCTTGTTTACCTACCTAACCAGGTGCTGCCTATTTACTTTAACTAGATACTTTAACTACATTTTTAGTTTGTGGACAGAGGGAGAACTCCCTGGCTTTAGCCCAGTGTAGATCGGATCAGATTCGGGATTATTGGGTTTGACTTGAGCGCTATACAAACCCTCCTACTACCACTAGATAGCTCCTACTTTGTGCCTTAGAACGTTTCGCTTTTCGTTGGTGGCTTGAAGAGCACGACTCGTGTCTGCATGCTTAGCTTAGCTTAGCTTTGTTGATGATGATGACCCGGTAGGCTAGTGGAATATCCCTCCCCCAAGTATGTCAACATAATTAATTAATCTTCAATTCGAAAGGTTGTAGACTTATTATTCACTTTGGCATTTATCATGTGTGGCAGCCGCACGTGCCAGGCCTTGCCGCATTGTTTTAATAAAAACCAGACTTTATAGACCTGGGAATCGGACTCTTAACGTAGTTGGCCTTAAGGGGGTTCTGTAGAACAATTTGGGGTCTAAAGCAATAAGTAGATCTTCTGCTTAAGCTTCTTACTGGTGATTTGAAGGGCAGATAGGTACTAATATAGTTTCATTGTCACGAACCGCTGGATGAAATGCCACTTGGCTAAGAAGTAATCGTTAGGACCTACTAAAGTCCTCAGCTAGAATGCTAATGCTATGTCCGCCGCGCCACCCCTGTATCATGTGTCATGCAATGCCATTCAATGCCATGCCATGCCAGCGCCATGTATTGTGTATCTACAGCCAGATGCCATGGTTATGTGGTTATGTGGTAATTCATATGTCCAGAAAGAAGACCGACTCGGCAAAGCAGCTTGGTTTAGTCTTCGTCAGAGTCTCCTGCCCCATCGTATCTCATACCGGCGGTCTGTTCGCCAACTCTCCTCTCTGCTTCCGACTCCCTACCGTCCGTTGACAACTCCGGTCCATCATCTTCATCTCCGTGCTCCAAGCGTATTCTCTCCCTCTCTTTCGTCATCTGTTCTTCGAGTAAATTGTTCCATCCCGCCGGCCCTGTCGCCACAGCCTCAACCAAATTGAAGTCCTTGGAAAACCATCTCTCGCGCCGGGTACTCTCCTTCCTTCCACCTTCCAATGCGGCGCGACTTGCTCGAGTAGTGCGCTGCTTCTTTTTCTGCCCTCCTCCCCCTTGGCTTAGTAGACCGCTTAACTGTAAACGTTCTTTTTCAAGTCTTATATAGAAATTAGCGATAGATCGAACGTACGGAGCAACATCGGTAGCGAGAACGGAAAGTGGTTGTTCGAGTGTCGTGATCGCAGGGCCTTTGTTTCCAATGATGGTGTTTGTTGGTGGATCGGATAGAGGATCCAGCGCTGAAGAAATGCTAACTTCGGTTTCTCGTTGAATGGTAGTGATGGAAGGGGTTGCGTAAAGGAGCTTCTCGGCTAAATGTGGCGGGTCGAGTTGCTGGTCTTCGTCTTTGTTACTTGAAAATGCAACGTGCCGGGAGAGGAGTTTAAGCGCAAGAACGATGTTTAAGCTCTGGGACTCTAGTTCATCCTTGCAGACATCGTTCAGCACTGGAAGGTCTGCGGTGTAATTGCCCCTGGCAACCTCAGACAATGCACAGATAGAAGCATCAAAACGCGTAGATCTAGGCTCAAAGATAGTTGAACCCGGTAAAATATCAGCTGCGCTCAAAGCATCACACCCGAGATCCCACTCCATGAGAGCTTCTAGACGTTTTTGCCCTTTGCTTGCCCCCAAGACAGAAGATGGATCCAAAAACTGTGACCAATTTTCGACATCGAAATTAGAATTTTTCGCAGCTTCCGATAAGAATGTAACATCAGCATCTAACTCGCTGACCGACACCTCGTTGTATCCATCGGGTAGTACACCCATATGGTCAGTGAAGGTCCCGTCGCTTACGACACGGAGAGATTCGCCGCGTTCGTTGCGAGACTCCTCCGTGTTCGACCGAATCAACATCCAATCAAGCCCATTCTTCGCGTCTCCGAGAGCCATCTGGCACAAATAGTTCAACTGGGTGATGGAAGACCGCAAATCATGGCGTTGTGATCGATACAGCTTCTCTAAACATTGTAATGATAACAGATGGCCTTCGTTCGCAGCGACCATAAGTAGGTAGTCGGCTGCAAGTTCGACAGATGGCGATGCTAGACGGATAGCTCTGCAGTTGAAAAGTTCATTTTTGGGCAAAAATTCATCATTCAAGCAAGTCATTATGATTGGACGACGAGAGGTTACCAGTAAGGTGAGCACAGTGCCCCAGAAATTCTTATCTTCTTCGAAAAGAACATCGACTTCCTCGAGTAGAATGAGTGACTGTCTTTGGTTACTTGGCTTTTTGGGAGATTCCGGTGTTTTCTTTGATTGTTTCTTGCTTGGCTTCGGCTTCCCCTGATCCTTAGCATTGGGCTTTGCCTGGAAGAAGGCGCCCATCGTGCTCTGACGGCCACTCTCAATGTCCGCCTGAACATCACCAAGCTCTTCGACCGCATTCAGGACCACTTCGTTTTGCCGAACCAAGTGGTTCTTAGTCATATCACCTACTTTGTCTAGGATGTCCTTTCCGCTACGGCGTGTTCCAGCATTAATTTCGAACACCTCAAATCCTAGTTCTTGAGCGACTGCGTAGACGGAAGCAGTCTTACCGCATCCGTGTGGACCACTTAAAACAACCGCTTTGGTTCCAGCAATAGAATTGGGGGTCAGACGAGGCAGCGAGCCAGCTGTATCGGCGGATACTATGTCCTCAGGATCCGTGAGATCATCAATATAACCTCCATCTTCATCGGATATCACAAAATCATCTAGTTCTCCAAGTCGTTTCCTCTTCTTTTTGGCCCGCGCTCGCATCTTCCTAGCTAATTCAGAAGTAATCTGAGCGTTCGGAGTCGATTTCCCGCTGTCCACCGAGGTCACAGTTAGTTTGTGAAGCCAGTCCCGCAATAATAAAAGCTCATTGCCTTCTTGCAGCACATTTGAAGCACGCTTTGGGGCGTATTTGTGTGCCCAATCCTGGTTATCACACTCAAACTTGTCAAAAGGACTTAGTGATGTCTTGATTGAGATGAAAAGGTCTAACACAGCCTTATGCGGGGACATACTTCCAGGAGCAGGTATGTTAGTTGACACTGACGGAAGTGAATAATTGTAGGCGTCATCTGTGAGATGTACGATGGGCAGCCGGCTCCTCGATCTTTTGTCTACGAAATATTGCAATTCCGGACCTGTTAATAGCCGGCGATGAGGCTTATGATAATATGGTTCCTTGCGTTCGTGAGAAGCTGCTCGAAGATCGCTGACCATCTCCTCCCATGGAAAGAGAACTTCGTCCCCGGTACCAACATGGACAACAGCAGACTTGAGCTTCTTTGTAGGCAAATAGGGGGGGTTAGAGTAGCACGTGCCGGTAGAAGACTCTAACGGCCCTCGGACATGCATGACATCTCTAGGAGGCCAAAGTGGCTCTACTGAACCAGGGAATTTGGTGGGTTTTGAGAACGTGCTTCCAAAACCAGCCCATGTGGAATGGCTTGGGTCATGCTTTCTCCTAGGACTTGACTTCGTACTAGCACTTCTCGTCGGGTCATTTGCAGCATCTAGATCAACAACAAGGGAGGCACCGGAGCCTTTCTTTGGTTTGCCCGTGAAAAATGGATGCGTTACTTTCGGAGGAGTTGATTTCGAGTCTCGATTCGTTGCAGGTAACTGTGGAATAGCCTTGCCCACGCCAGAGAGTATGTCACCAATCTTCTGTCCTAACTCACTTCGAGATTTGTCATCCGATCCATATGCCAGTCGAACAAGCTTCTGATTCGGTGACTGATGCCGTTCCTCGCCCTTTCTTGGCCTTCCTCTCTTCTTGCCGCCTTCTTTGCTTGCTTTTGGTGAAAGCAATTTCCCATCATTCCGAAGCTTCAGCATCTTCTTTGGTGGCGTCTTTTCTCGAGTGGGAGAATGTATGGTAGCTTTAATGTCAGGAGCTGACTTCAGCGTGGACGTGCTATCGAGAAGAGACAGTGCGGCACTTCGCGGAGTCCCTTTCTTAGGAGTAGATTTCGTCGACGGCGTAGTGCTAGGGGTAGCCATAGCCTTGCTTGGTGTCATTGGGCGCGAAACATCCTGAGCTGGTTGATCTAAAGGGCGATAAAGTCCTTCTAGCTTCTCGTCACGATTACTGAGTTCGGGTGAAGGTGGAGGGGAGCTTCGAGCGAATCCAGCATACATTGGCTGCTGCTCCTGTGATGCTACTTTGGAGGGGGGTTTCAAGGAACCCAGGACATTGAGATGAGGCTCAGGCAGTGATCGGCCAGCTTCTTCGATAGAATATGTAGTTGACTTCACCAAGGGCTCAGCAGAAACCCGCCGACGCTTCCTTTCCCGTTCATTGTGATCATTTTCTTCACCAGGTGCAACACCTGCAGATATCTCAGTCTCCTTTGAGTGAGTCCCTTTGGGAACAGCTCTAATATTCATATCGCCAACTGCGGTATTTGGAGCTAGTGTGAGTTGTTGCTGGCGCGTTGAACTATGTCTTGTTGAAGCGTCTTTTATACCTTGTGCTTCATGCTGTATAACGCCATTTGACGCCATCTCTTTAGTTGCCGCATTTGCTGCGGGCGTAATTTCTGACTTTTCTGGAGCGATATGATTTGTGTCGGAGGTATTAGTAGGAACGTTTGAAGGTGCTTTAAGATCATTAGAAAACCATCACGTGTGAACAGGCCAGCTTACGCTTTTCTCTTGTAGAGGTGAAGAATGGGTGCACAGCTGCACTTTCAGCGGAGCCCGCCATAGATGCGGCCTGAACAGCTAAAGCCATTCACTTGTAACGGAATCATAATTTACGGAACAACACCAGTTGCGACATATGAGCGAAAGGAACTCGGGGAGAATGATCAATCCAAATGTAGCGTGATTGTTCGTTACGAAAGAAGTGAATGTGAGCTGTTAGAGCTCACCCACTTCGGGCAAGAACCGGGGGGTTCGCGTTCTGTTTCTCCGACGCGTGAACCGCGCCGATGCCAAGACTTGGAGTATATCCGCACTCCGCTTCACTGCGCGCAGGCGACTTAGCAAGAATCAACCGCGGTCCTGAAGTCTTTAACTATCTTCATTTGTCTAGTTTATATTCACTATTTTGTAATGTTTAAAACAGATTTTGCTGTTACAGTAATGCTCTCCAATGCACGTTGAGGCGGAAATCCCGATAAAACGGCAAAATTTTACATGTCACTATTGAATATGCGAGCTATCTTTGATTATAATAACTAAATGATTGCCTTGACCACTCGAATTTACTGGCTGGGTAGACAAATAGAAACAATAATCAGCTGATGTTAACTTTCTTGTTTTACTAAAGAGCCGGTTCCTAATACCCCCGCGAAAGATCTTTTTAAAACTAGGGAAGCATAAGGTTAGATTTTTCTACAACCAGGGGGGTTTAAAGCTAGATCAGGTTTTTTTTTCGAAAATAAAAATGAAACATATAATTTATAATCTAGGTGGTAAGCTATAATTCACACCTGGCGGTCTATCTAAGCTTGAATTCTTTCAGTACGTGAGGCTGCTCTAATGCTTCTCCATCCATAATGCCTTGTACATCTAGTTATGTTGTCAGCGATGTGCAATTAGTGTTCTATCATTGACATGAGAAACCTACAGCATTCTCCAATCAAATAAAAAGAATTGTCCCCAGCATCGCGAAGAACAAATGGCGTTTTCGCACCAACAAACACACAAATTCGATCTCCAGTCTTCAGCCTGTTCAATGCCCTTCCTAGGAAACCTTTGTTGGTCATGAACACACCATAACCCCATTCCATAAGGTGCAGAATCTTTGAATAAGAGTCCTCCCAATGGCTATAGCTTTCTGCATTTAGTCCAAGAAATTTCATCTTGTCTTCGCGGCTGCTTGTCGAAGGCCGAATCGGGTCACTCATCACATTTGTATGAGTAGCCAGAGAATCGTGAAAACCTTCAGGTACTTGAAGTGGGAACTCTCCATCGAGAAACACGCATCCCAAACGGAAAGGTTTATCCGCCTTATTTTTGTTGCCGTAATGATCTCGACCAAGCAGCATGAGATTTCCGAATGCTTTTTGAAGGCCTAGCTCATCTAGGTACGGATTTCTTTTCTCTGAGAGCGTTTCGCCACCATATAAATGGTCTCTCCACGCAATATAAAGAGCGTTCCAAGCTGCGCCTAATTGCAGTTCTCTCTCTATTATGTCGAACTCCAGTCCCATCACTCCAAGAAACGGTGTTTGTAATTCGGTATTGATAGTTGGTGTGCTGTTTCCTCCAGCACTGTATATTGCTGGCTTTGAGTCATAATTGACGTGACCTAAGAATAGATAACTTTCTTTTGAAATCGGAATAGTCCAATCAGGAAGCCAAGAGGGCCACAAATTGTTGCTGGCCGGCTGCGGCGTACAAGCAGACAGAATATCCAAGTTGCCATCCGATTGAATAGCTTGTAACGCGGTTCTTCTAGACAAAGCCATCAGAGGCTCCTTATAATTGATTTCGATTGGGTAGATGGTAGTGTCGACCAACCCCAAAAAAGCGTATACCTTATCGGAACCAACCGTTGCTTGACGGGCACGGCCCAGTACGAGTGCCTCAACAAGTGGAATCTTTTTTGTCTGGCGGTTGCGTAGCTCTGCAACCCACAATGAAAGCTCAATTGCGCGCCTAGCTTTGGTTGCGATTTGCCATTGGCCTTTCATCTGAGGCTTCGCATACTTATGACAGGCCGTAACTAGCGAAGTCAAGCTGGGCAAGCTCGTGCTTCTGTTTTCACAATATATTACGCAACTTTTTGCAAGCAAGACTTCTTGTAAGGTCCATGCACGAGTCCAATAATCTCGTTGGAGGAACTCATTGATAGCTTGCCACTGCTTATCGTGTTGGTCAGACACAAGAAGCCTCCAAAAAGCTTTCATACTCGCAAAATCTATTCTTTCGCTGCTGTTGTAGCGTGTCTTCTCCCAAAGCTCAAGAAAATCCATGGCATCATCGGCTTCGGGCCCAAGCCACGCGACGACATATAACGATCTCCTGTAAAGATCAGCCATTAGACTTACTTGGTAGCTTCGTTCTAGCTTGTCTTCTTGATTAATGCAGATTGCATCAGCCCACAGAAAGCCAACACTTTTCTCCTCGCGATATTTTTTTAGCGCTTGGAATAAGTTTTCTGTTACGGGTAACTTCTTATTATTCACCAGTATCGTTCGAGTCTTCTGAAACGGACCCCAAACGTAAGACAGAATGGCATAGTCTATAGGTCGACCATTCTTTGTAACCATGTTTTCCTTGAGACTGACGTGAAGCAGACCCGTTTCAAGCTCTGCTTCTTTATCTGTGTTCGGGAATATCACTAATAGCCTAGTTTCCTGTCGATTTTCATCAAGGGGCTCATATGCATCTCTGAATTCCTCTGGTAGGATGTGCTGCGTGGTACCTTGAGGTGTCCAGTATCGCAAAAGTTGCAGGAACCTTTTTCCATCACCCTCCAGAAGGTCTACAGATGGGTAGATTTTTTGAAATGCGTACCTAAAAAACAACCGGTAGAGGAACGAGAGGTGAAAGAATTCGTTTTCGCACAATAGAGCCGAAGGTGATAAGAGCTCAGCGCAGCCTAGCTTGGTCGCGTTCTGAAATATTTCTACCGAGCGTTGATATTCGTCCATCTCTACTAAATGTGCTGAGCAGATATCGGGTTGTATTTGATGCATTATTATCGCATAAATTTTTGTATCGAACAATTCGTTCATCGAAGAAACCCTGCATCATCGTTACCAGGTTCGAATAGAGCACCAAAATCAATCTTACCTTTTTGACCATCTTGCTTTTTGAAGCAAAAAGCGACACCACCTGAGGAGGATCTCAGTCGGAGATAGATCCGAAATATCCCTTCTGGGTAGCATTTCTTCATCAGATATATGCATATTCGGCTCCATGCGATATATAATCTGCTTCGCCAATAGGTTATCCTTTCGGTGAATATTCGTCGTTAAAAGAATAATGAACCCTACTGGACTTTGTACTTGTTTTGTGGTGAGATGAATTTTTGAGTTCTTGGTCTGTTCCAAATACTCTTCCAAATACGTTTCCAAATACTGCGTGATGTAGGCAGGAAATAAAATATCAATAACCTTGGATAGAAGCGACTGATCTCTAAATAATTGACTGAGGTATGATATGTCATTGGGAATTGGTAAAAGGGATGAAAAACTAGGGTCTTCGGAGAATGCTGTTGAAATAAGCCTCGGAAAGACCTCATTAATGGCCCTTCGAAAGTGGTCCATTTTGAAAGCTTGCCAGTGTCTAAGCCACTCTAAGGAATTGACTGAGTAACAATTTCAAATTCTGTCGTTACTCAGAGCTGTGCTAGCTTAAACCAGTGGATTACTGAGAAGGTGAGCAAGCTTATATAGATTTGCTGTCGCCTGCTGTAGCGCTTGGTACCGTCTTATGGAAGCGCTCTATAGTGTTTCAGACTGGAACTGGCGGTGAATATATTCCAGCATTGTCTTGGTTTTTTTTTTTTTTTTTTTACATGAAGGAGGGAGCGCGTCTATGTACGCCTTGGAGCTATTGGGGTTCAGCCTTGTCACTATGTAGCGGTGAATTTATTCGCCACGTCGCAATCGTTTCAAAGTTTAATTGGTGTCTTTTTTTAGAATACCCACATGATTTAGGATCTACGCGTTACAAACCAATATGGCACTCTTTTAAATAAGTCGCATCCACCAAAAAGCGATTCACCGTACGGATTGTAAAGTAGACCAGTAATTTTTTAAAATATTTTACGTTTCGGAACGGGTTTAAATTTGATAATTAAATATTACGGGCATTATGCTTAGTATATTTGTGGCATTTTTCCAGCGGCGCAGGGGATAAGCTATTCGAACCTTTTATAAATCCAGGTCACCTAAGTTGCCTCTATAAAGTCCCCAAAGAATTTTTCTTTTCGTGGTGAGCCCGCCAATTCTCATTTGACGTTCTAGCTTCTAGCCTAAGATCTTTGTTGTGTCGCAAAGTAGTGAATTATGCTCCTATCTCCTGACAACAGGCTCCGAAGCATCCAATAATTGTTATGAACCGGTCTTATTCAATAGTGATAATGTATGGTGACCCTGGATACTCACATTCAACCTCAAGCGCCGATGTGCCGACATTCTTAATCAGCGACAAGAATTCATAGTAGTGACAATTCTTGTGATTGGCCTCGTACTGGAGTCTCCTCCCATTTCGAAAACCAAACGTTCCTACTCGACGAAAACGCCCTTTCGTGACACCACTGCGTTGAAGAACGATACCGCATATCGTTTTAGACCAAGCTTTACCTTCACTAATATCTGAGTCATGCTCGCCAATTTTACCCACAACCCTCGGGGGTCCGCCCTCTCCCCCTTCAAATAAGGGCAGCAAATGGATATTGTTGTCATCTCCAGTCAACTCATTGAGACAATCCATTTCGATTGGAAACTCTTGCATGAATGAATCGAACAGGACTCCGTCTCCAGATAAGTCATCATCCCAATGACCAAGGCTACCGTAGCGCCCGCGAACCAAGGCAGTACACTTCAGCTGAAGTTCTCCATTCTCGATTGCACCAAAAGGGTCAGGTCCAGCAAGCTTTACACGTGCATTCAATACTTCAACGTATTTGTAATTTCCCATCCCTCTGTACGAGAACTCCCGGGGGAGTACTTCTCCATCGACGGACAACCATGACCAAGTAGGCGCACGCCATCTTGGCCTCTCGCTCTTAAATACTGGTTTCCATTCTAGCTGCTTAACAAGATGTTCCCTCCACATTCCTGCCAGATAGTCATCTTCAGTTACTTCATACTGACGTCTCGCGATGCCAGCCAGAGCTGGCAATTTGTCCGTGCCTCGTGTCAAGCGCCCTTTGGAGTAGCTTTTGACAATATCACACCAGTTCCATGGTCTGTGCTCTGGACAAACTAATCGTGGTATATGTCCCCCTAATCCTTCAGGTAAGAATTGGGACATGATAGTAGTTCTACATTCCCAAAAAGGATCCTGTTTGCCAAAATAAATAGTACGAGGAGCCAAAAGCCTTTCCTGTAAAGCCCACGCTCTAGTCGCTAAATGACTATTAATGGTTGAATCTTCATAAACGTTACTTGAGTGAAAACTCCGAATGGAAGAAACCCCATTTGTGGTAACTTGTGTAGAAAAGCCACTACAATAATTTTTCGGTTTAGCAAAACATCCATCATGTACACTCTTTCCAGATGATGCAGCGATGTTAACATAAGCACCTCCATAAATCGATCGCATATGACCAGATTCCCGAACCCAATCAGGGTTATCTCCTCCAGTTTGGATTATGCAAAGAGCATCGATCCATATGTAAGTAAGACCAAGCCTTCTTGTGATATAGATAGCGTCCTGGAATGTCTTTGGTAATGTGTCGAGAGGTATCGAGTTAAGAAAGGATTGGACCTTGTCTGGGGTCAGTTTAAGAAAGTTTTCACTACCCCAGCAATAGCTCAGAGTAGCGTATTCGGGCAAGGTATCCAATTCTCTTGTCAGCACCAATTTAACAGCTTCATCGCTGATGGATATCAATCTAGTTGGCCCCTGAAGCTTCCGGCAATAACACGCCTCGTGACTTTGAGTACAAATGCGTAGCCAGCCTTTTGCAAGTTCGATCTTATCTATTTCATCTTTGTAGCAGTTCGCTTCCAACAAGTCAGCAATTAACAATAAATTTCAACATCTAGCTTACAATCCGGGGGCATAACGTGCGATTCGAATACGGTTTTCATCAAGTAGGGCAAACTATTTTGCACTTCTGTTATAAAAACTTGGGAAGCCTTGGTAGAGCTTGGCATATGAACGGTAAAAGGGCGTATCAGCGAAGCGCCGATACTGAGGTCTTTTTGATCCAGTTGGTGGAACCTTGAAGCCCTACTAAAATCCATCTCGATGTCACTGCGACCAGGAAAATTCAGCCATATTACTTGATTCCCATCACTATCCAAATTAAAGATAGAAATAGACAGAGTTTTATTGGAGTTTAGAAGATCAAAACGTCTCTCGATTTTGCGGAATAATTCAAGTAGTTCGGCGTCTCTCAACTTCCAGAAGAGAAAGGAACAGAACTTGCATCCATTTCGACACGCAGCTTCCAGTTGAATTGTAGAGCACAGTTGGGCAACATCACACGTCGGCTGTTCCCATGCTGAGTATGGCCAGTTGTCCAAAAGGTGTCGGCAGGCATGACAAAAACCTTGTGAGATCTGTGTTGCCGACATAGCAAGTTGTATTTGAGACTCCATAGAAGCATTATCTATGTAATCCAAGGGGATAGGTAGGAATATGGAAGAATTTAAGTACAACTCATCGACATATTTAGCCATGTAGTCTTCGCACCACTGTTTGAGTGCATCGAGGTCACTATCTGATGCAGCCATAACCGGCAGCTAACCAAGAAATTGGAATGTTTGTTCCATCAAAGTAACTTTATACTGAAGTTCGGAAGAACAGCCAGCTGATTTGATCTCAATTGAATTTCGAATCAATTCATGATATGAAGAAGTTGATTCTCCAGGAGCCCCGCCAAACTTCCGTGGCGTCGATTGTGATTTCATATAAAACTCGAAACTTCTGCCCAGTAGAAGGACACGGAGCTCAGGATTTATGCGACGAGGCTTGGTCAAATGTGCCGTCCAACAAAATACTTTGCTTCGCAATAGCAAGGTACAGACTACCGCGATGTTTGTATGGCGCGCACATTCATATCTGGAACGACGTCATATATCGATCTAATTTTACCCATCTAGTGGTTAATGTTAATGGCTCAGGTGGAAATTTCGATCTTAGAACTCTACTTACCATCTTCTACATACTGCACGTTAATACTGTTTTCATTTGTATAATGTATTATACGGTCATTCGAAGATTGTTTCTCTCATACACATGCCACTGTGGAACAATAAGAGAGCGGTGAATAAAGCGGTGCGAGAGGTGTGGGGCGCTATTCCACCAAACCCACTATCAGTGCGCCTAAAGCAATCGATCCTTCTACAGCCAACAACACGATCCCGCGCCCCGTCAGGCTATATGCGTAGTCAAATCTTGCAAAAGCACACAGTTACACGATCACTGAAGGGATACTACTGGCGTATCGAACCGTTTCATGGACCAAAGATAATAACTAAGGTAACCTTTAGGACTTCTAGTAAAACATCAATGTGGAAGCTATATATGATAGTAAAAACTATAGTCCTATTTGCGCATGTAAACTCCTCCCTCAGTGTATGCGAAACTGGGCTTGAGGATTCAAACTCAAGCTCTACGCCTCTTCACATTGCCCACTGCGGGCAGATAATGCAGCAGCCGCGAGCATAGGTCTTAAGAGTATGATACATAAGAAGCCCAGCCGGTGGGCATATTCCATTTAGGATATATTCACTCCTCCTGCGTCACGTAATTGAAGTCATCTTAGTGCCTAAGAGCTACTCTCTCCTTCCTCCGTGTCTCCAACAACTCCCATTCGACCAAGCAAATTAGAATTCAGCCAAGAACGAGTTCAGGTCCAGAGATCCACCGCAAACCGGGTGCGAGGTATCCAAGTTGTACTGTTTGGCAACCTACACAAGATGTCAGCCCAAAAATATACACCCAAAAGACTGAAGAAGACTCTTACCGCAGAGGTCCACCCGCCGCAGAACGTGTCCACGGTTCCCACACCAGGCTGCTCGTCGAACTGGACAGCCCAGAAGGGAAGCGAGCTTCCGATATCCGTGTCCCTGCTCGCGAACATGGTAGTCCACTGGTTGCCATTCGCGTAGATACTATCGATACGTGTAAGCAAAGGGCTCTCACTCAAACAAACAAAAACATAGAACCAGCGACAACAACAACCACTCAACAGCCACAACAAGAAGGGTTAAAAAGAAGAGAAAAAAAAAGCATCAAAACTCACCCCCACCTCAACCCCGTCGCCTGCAGCGCCGCCACCCAATCTCTCGCAAGCTGCTCATTCGCCGCCGCCCCCAAATTCCACGCATTACACACCCCGCTCGTCGGCTCCAAATCAAACCACAGCGTCTCCAACAACATCTGATTCTGGTTGATAAACCCGATGTACTCGTCCAGCTGCGTCTGGATCGGCTTGCACGCGACGCCCGTCGGCTGCGTGCCCGTGCAGGGGAAGAAGTAGCTGTCCACGGTGAGGCCGGCGGCGCGCGCTTGGTTGTAGGAGGAGAGGAAGCTGCCGTCGACCTGGCCGCCGCTGCCGCAGGCTTGCTGGTAGCCGCGGATCACGGCTTTGCCGAAGCCTTGGCCTGCCATGCAGGTGTGGAAGGCGGCGCCTTGGTCCTGTGAGATGTCGAAGGCGGATACTTCGGCGGCTTGGCGCGGTTGGAGGGGGGAGGGGAGGGAGGCGGCGGTTGCGAGGGCGGAGAGGGCGGAGAGGGCGGAGAGGGCGAGGGCTTTGGTGAGGGACTGCATGGTTGGAGATTTGTTTGGTTAGGCTGGATACTGGATGTCTTTGGCTTTGTCCTTGACTGTGTTTTGCTGTGGCAGT
>JANIPN010387182.1:0-13753 GCA_027478595.1 Erythroxylum anguifugum
CGAGTAGCCAGTTGCAATCGATAGTCGAGCCGTTCCCTAGCGTGGTAATCCGGTCAACAGCTGCGATGAGTCCAGGCATCAGTCGGCTACTAATTGAGCTCTCAAGCTCGAGATAGGCGAATATTCAATCCGTCCCTCATTTCTTGTTGGACGTCGGTTAAGTGCAGAATCGCTCACCAACATAGCAAAGCTTCGTTCTCGCGAGAATAAAGGGAGCGTGCTTTGATCTTGTCTAGTCCACAATGGCTCCACTCGATAATGCCCACCTCTTCACCTCCTCCCCCGACTGGGCCGCATATGTGGCTGCAAACCCTGCTGCAATTCTTCCAGAGATTACGCCAACTCTTGATGTTGCCGCCAGGAGGGCTGCAGATGCGACTTTGGAAGCCGCATGGGCCGCTGCGCATCCACCTGAGAGCTGTGGCTACGAGAAGCGAATGAAAACAAATCCAGGGGGTATTCAGTTTGCTATCTACATGCCAATTGGACACACCGAAGCAGATTTACCGCTGCCGATCCTCTTCGTGATGCACGGGGGTGGCTTTGTGTTTGGCAGTTCAGTAACTGAGGAGCAATGGTTCCTACAAGGCCTACTGTCCCTAAGCGAGACACGCTTCGCTGTGATCAGCATCGAGTATCAGCTTGCACCGGAGGATCCGTACCCAACAGCGGAGGAGGAGTGCTGGGCCACGTTACGGTGGCTCACAGAGGCCGCAGAGACAATCTTCGGAGTGGTGAACGTGAATGAAAACCATATCATCCTTGCTGGTTCAAGTGCTGGAGCCGGCCTAGCAACGCGATTGGCGCAACGTGCTCGAGACGCTCGGATGAAGCAAGTTGTTGGTGCGGTGTTGAATGTTCCTACACTGTGCCACCCCAAAGCATTCCCCCGAGACGAGTTTGAGCAGGGTTCATACGACCAGTGCCGGGATGGCAGCGGATCGAATCTTCGTGCAGAGATGATGCAACAGATGTGGGATCTTTACGTCCCAGAAGCCACGATGGACGCTTATGTCAAGGCTTCGCCCTTCTGCGGTGATACGAAAGGGTTAGCACCACATGCGATCTTTGTCGCTGGTCAAGATCCGTTGCGAGACGAGGGACTGGCGTACGCAGAGAAGCTTCGCCGCAGCGGAGTCAAGGTTGAGTTGCGCGTCTTTGGTGGCGTTCCTCACAACTTTGCCAAGATTTGGGAGCTTGAATCGAGCCAGAGGTTCCAACAGCAACTCGTCGAATGCGTAGACTGGCTGCTGACTATGGCACCAGATCAATAGAAAATAATGCGCACTATATCATGTCTCATGGGCGGCAGATCTTCGTCGTTTCGTCCTGGTCCTTGCATTGTGCATTTTGATCTCGAGTGCGTGCACCGTCCGCACTAGAGTATCAAGACTTGATGCGCACTGGTTTGCCGCAAGCTTGTGAAACTTTAGGGCAATGCCGTCTAACTCACCTGCCTTTGGGAAAGTTTGATAACCTCTTCCGGCATGGGGTCGAACGTGGTCATCCGCATCGGATGGGATTTCGCGCTCTTGCATAGTACGAGAAACTGCAGTGATCTGTCGTGTGAGATCCTCGATCAGAGTCTCTGCAATCTCATCTATACTTGCATTCTCTTTCACCATGGCATAAGTGCTACCGCCGTCGCCGTCATATGTCGTAGGGTTAGGTATCGGAAACATATTCACAAGCTGTTCCGATAGCCTGGCCCTACCAGGTTGTGTGTGTCTCGTCTCGCCAGGTTTTGGAATGAAGGTTTTGGTATACCAATCCATGTAAGCATCCATTTGATGCGGTGTGAAGCCGAATACATTGCGTTCTTGCACATCCATCTCGCCGCCCACTCCAAACAGAGTCTTGTGAGTCTGTGCTTCTTCATGCACGACCTTGACTTTGCTCCAAGTCTCCCAGGAAAATGCAAGGAGATACGGATCGCTTGTGGATCTGGCAGAGGTTGGTGATGCAGGTGGAAACGGATAGTAAAGTTTGGTTGCTACCACAAGAACCGCAACCAGTAGGGTTTCCGGAAGTGGCGACAGCTTACCCTTGGTGAATGGGAACGAGAAGTTGAGATCGAAGGTAGAGATGATATATTGGGCGACTCGAAAGAGTTGCACTACCGTAGCGATGATAAGCAGCGATTGAAATCAGGTACTAGATGACTTACGTGGCAGTGCAAGCTTTTGAATGTGGAAGAAGAGCAGTGGTTGATAGTTTATTGGAGGAGTAGAAATATCAAACTCTTCAAGGTATAGCTTTGTGAGCTCTCGAACTTCTTCCGGAAGATCATCAGGCCTAGGTAAAAACTAGTATGCTATCAGCTCTGTTATGCGTCTGCAAGGCGTGCTCTTACAGGAGGCCTCAAGAAGTTCTGATATCGCGTCGCTAGATTCTCTAGGAGCTCTAGCGGTATGTTCCGGTATGCCAACATGTACGGTATCTCATTGCGTAACGTCCAGCCGCAAAGATCGGCCAACGAGAGGGGGATCCGGAGCAACATAGCCGCCACATAGAGCAGCGCCAAGGACTCTGTGATATTTGGAATATCTCGGTTCTCAGCAGAAGCGAGACTAGGTTTACTCTGCTCCTCAGAACCTCGTGGTTGTGAGCTGTATGTGGTTTGAGGTGCTTCATCATCGGCATCGCTCTGCTCATCACCAGACTGGGTTTTGCCTTCTGTCAATGTGGAGCCGAACCGAGTCTGTACGAGTGGAAGCCGGACGCCCCATAGGTCCTTGACACATTGCTCGAATGCACTAGGGAAGCCTTTCAAATTGATCAAACTGGAACATTGTATCCGTAGTATTTGCTGGTAACAAGCAAGATAAATGTAATACGCGGGACGACCGGCGACAACTTCCTAGGCGTCAGCAATGTGCTAGGTCCCCCTTTGCTATCGAGTGATATCGTCAAGTACTCCCAAGAATCCACGGTCTTGAAAGCTTTGACAACTTAGGTCGAGACGCGTACCTCTTGACACCTTCTTCGCTTTCTCCCTTTCAGCTCGGGTCGTCTGCCCTTGACTGGCACCAAAACGCTCGGTGTCCTCAGCATGCACTTGCTGAAAGTCCTGAGGAAGGATCAGCAAACAGAGCAAAATTCATCTAAGGAGTACGCGCTGGTTGATGGTGTCCATTGCGGCAGTAGAGAAGACCGTCTGCAATATAGCCCCATTTTGCTGGGCAGTTATCTTGACCGCAGCGCTGTGGAAGCTTCCGTCTCTCACGTGAACCAGAGGATTCTGCATTCATGGTGGTTCGAATGACGGTAACATACTTCTAGGGCGTGCCATAGGAGCGTTTAAAAGTTGTGACCGATGATTTGTTGTGGATTCACCGTTCCGCCTTATAGCGGGGTGCGGTTTCTAGGTCTACGACACGGACATGGCCATCTAATCATACATCGTATAACGACTTTTCTTCATTGTTTCTTATCCGAGGAATATCAGTGAAGCCGATACTCGATGATATCTTGCCTTTATTTTGATAAGGGTGAAGTCATGCCAAATGGAAGAGCCCGTCAAATGTTCGTCGAGTCCACATCCGCCCTTCCATTTCACCGTACGAATCCACAATGCGCACGCATCGCAGGCTCATGGGTCAAGCCTCAACCGGCTGAGGACAATGGGATCGAAATCTCTTGTAAACAGTACTAATGACCCATGCCTTTTGATAGAGCCGCGTACGAGGCAACTAACCACGCGGAGCCTCCTTGGCATCAATGGCACACTCTTCACCCATAGCAGTGAGGACGATAATGTCTGTCCAGGATTAGCAAGGAAGTAGGATGCCAGGTTGTGCAGGCTTACTGGTATCCTTCTCATCAACACGGAAGAGTTTCTCGATCTTTTCACCGACTTCGCCATCAGGAAGCTTCACATCGTCTTTGGTGTCGCCATCATCAGCCATCAAGGAGAGAAATCCATCGTCGGAGATGTCAAGCTGGATACAGCTGTTAGAGAATATCACGAAATCGGGCGCTAAACTTACGAGCTGCATCTCGCGACGCGAGACGTTCGGAACATCCATGTTGTGGGTGGAAGGGCACAGCTCTTCGAGTTTCTTGCCAGTAAAGATGTCGATGGCGACAAGATGCACTTTGGCGTGGCCGTGCTTCCCGGTCTTGGAAGTGGACATATCGACGATCTTGCAGGGACGGCCCTTGATCACGACATGGCCGTTCTTGCGCAGAGCCGAGCACTGCATGGGAAAGGTGGCCGAGGCGCCAGCATCGGCGCTGCCGAAGTCATGCTCATGCTACACAGCGTATACAGTCAGCGCATCGTTCGCCTACAGTGGTCTCGAGGACTTCGGACGCCGCGAAGGTGGGGTTCCGCAAGCGGGCAGAAGGACTCGGACTGAGGACTGGGGTTTTCGCAACTCACATCACGGTCATCGGTAGCCATGGTGAAATGAGTGTAGTGGCAGCGATAAATACAGCAGTGGACCTTCAAAGAGTACGACAAGGGCCGAACGAGAACAGGAAAGACGTAGGTTCAAGAAGGAGAAATGGTGGTGAACCGGGGGGCAGAATATTTTGACTCCAAGCGGGAAAATGGAAACAGCGATGGGGAAAGGGTCGTCCGCAGGGCAAAAAAGTTTCGCGCGCGCGGAAAAAGCTGCGCGGGGGGAGGAGGGGTACGTTGGGCGAGCGAGTGAGTGCCTTGGCTCTTGCTCTTGCCTAAAAGCAACCAGGGAGATCGGCCGGGGCGACTATTTCGCCGAGTTTCAGAAATTTCTCTGGGCGGCGTGATTCACTCACCCAGAAGGGGAGAGCCAGGGCGTGTGCGGGCGTGCGTGCGTGCGTGCCTTTGTGCGTCCAAAGTACCCTCCGCGCGTTTCTGCGGCGAGTGGTACCGGATGAGTAAGTGCGGCCCAAGTGAGGTCAACCGTGAGTGCTGCTAACGGAACCAGCTCTGCGCAGAGCAATATCCTACCTTTCCACCCTTGTCGGAACGCCCTTGTGCGCTCTTGAGTAGTGATTGAGGCTCAAGTGAGTCATAGGAAGCGAAGAAGCCTCCCAATGACGATGTGACTCAGAGATCTGACATTGTCCTCTCGACCCGCCGAAGCCACCGCCAGCCACGATGTTTGAACGGTTAGCTGCTCCAAGTCCCTCAAGAGGCCAGCGTTCCTTCTCGCCAGCTGCCCGACGCCCGAGTCCGCTAGCACAGGGGAGTTCGAGACCGCCGTACAATCCTCGCTCATCCTCGTTATCTGTTGCCTCCCACGCCAACTCTTCTACCGATTCCTTGCCACGACCATCACGCGCGATCAACGGTTCTGCGCTGCGTCACGAGCCGGTGACCGTCCCATACTTCGACGATCCACTGGAAGTGCTGGAGGGTATCGTGGGCCTCCCACTGCCCGTCGAACGCAGCAATGGGGACAATGACCCCGTGGGGAAACCAAAGCAGCTTTCGGAGGATCTAGATCTACATGGGTTGAGTCTGGAGGACTTTGCGGCTCGGAGACCAGAAGTCACAACACCGGCCAAGCGACATACGCACAGCGCAGAATACGCAGAAGGATGTAAGTGCGTGATACGGGGCCAAAACCCAGCATGTTTGGACTGACGAAAGGCATAGATGAGAGGGAGAGCGCCAAATTTGAAGATCTCCATAGGTCCATACAAGCATGCGACAATGTGCTCAAATCGGTCGAGTCGTCGCTCGAGGGTTTCCAGAAAGATCTTGCAGCCGTGTCGACCGAGATCGAAGCATTGCAATCACGGTCTATCGCCATGAACACGAAACTCGAGAACCGAAAAGTCGTCGAGCAGCTTCTGGGACCGGCTGTTGAAGACATCGCTATCGCACCGTGGGTGGTGAAAACCATTTCAGACGGACCTGTCAATGAGGCATGGATCAAAGCTCTTGTCGAGCTTCAGAAGCGTATTAAGATCGTGGGGAGCAAGATGAGGGGTTCCGAAGGCGGTTCATCTAACAAGGCTGTGAATGATATGACGCCCATGCTAGAGAATCTCTCCGCAAAAGCTTCTGGCAAGATCCGCGACCATATCGTTACACAAATCAAGGCCTTCCGTTCGCCGGGCATTAACGCTCAAGTCATTCAACAAAACTTGGTTAAATACAAAGACATGTACAGCTTCCTTCACAGAGCCCAGCCGCAGCTAGCGCAAGATCTAATTCAAGCCTATGTTAACACTATGCGCTGGTATTACTCATCGCACTTCGAACGGTACCGGCTTGCTCTCGGCAAACTCAATCTCTTAACGGTGTCTGAATCATCCACAATTGGCGCCGACCCTAAGAGCAAACCTGGTGGTGCCCCTCCATCATTTGACCCCTTTGCATTGGGTCGACGCGCCGAGATCTTGAAATCGAACAACCATGCGGCCATCTCCTCATACCTCGCAGAAGAAGACAAAGCTGCTCGACACCTAGAGTTTCCCTTTCGCTCTTTTAACCAAGCCCTAGTCGACAATGTGTGTGCCGAGTATACATTTTTCAGTACATTCTTTAGCGCACTACCGGTCGCGCAGATTGACCGCCTAGGAACTGCCATCTTTGCCCCAACATTCACGCTGGGCAATAATTTCTCATCCGAGCTAATTACTGGCAACATCGACTGCCTGGGCCTATTATTGTGTGTGCGTTTAAATCAACGATTCGCTCGGACATTACAGCAGCGTACATGTCCAGTAGCAGATGGATATGTGAATGGACTGAACATGCTCCTATGGCCACGGTTTCAGCAAGCAATGGATGCCCATACTGAGAGTATCAAAGGCTCGGGATCAAATAGCGCTGGTGGATCGGCGGCCTCGAAACTTGCCTTCGCTTCCAGTACCGGCGCAGACCCAAACAAACTGAGCACCGCCCCACACTTGCTCACACAACGTGTCGCTCAACTGCTGCACGGTCTTGCTGCGCTCTCATCGGAAGCAGGTGACGATGAGCCTGTTGCCCGCAGCCTAGATCGCCTGCGAGGAGAGTTTGAGACTTTCCTTTCTCAAGCTAGCAAAGGCGCGGGTGCGGACCCGAAGAAACGCTCGCGATTTCTTGCCAACAACTATGCCCTCGTCCTCACTATCCTGGCGGATACAGAAGGGAAACTGGCAGAGGAACAGAAGACACATTTCGAAGAGGTAAAGGGTAGGCTCAAAGCCTAATTCTCTGTACGAGCAACATGAGATGGCCCAGTAGATGATCAAAAGGAACCAAAGTTGTCACTATACGGCGGTTATAATGAATATGTTCTCGATCAGCCGAGCTGATCGCTGAATCATTGGCCTTTCTTCGTGAGTTTTCTTTACTCGTGTATATCGAGAGGGCGTCGCGTTCTCCATCTGCATATGAGGCCTAGTGATTGTAAAACTTATATAGGATCTTATCATCGTAATTCACGGAGTGGGTTACTGTGATCTTTTTGGTCCGTTTGATACGGGTAGCTAGCGGTAAGGCGTCCGGCTCACAGTGATCACGTCCATCAATTGAGAATTCGACTTTGCTGTGAATGTCGGGCATGCCAAATGTACCATATTTGCGGGAAGGTGTGGCCGTCTTTTACTAATCGCAGGTCCGACAGAGCCCACAACGTGCGAGTTTGAAGAAACCAGTCCGTCCTAGATTAGGAGTCAATCGGAATGGAGTGAAAGAGTGTTCTTCGAAAAGTGCAAGTGCGATTACCATAGTCCTTCTCGTAATGCTAGTATACTGAAGCTTTGCACATCTGCTCCTCGGTCGAGCCAACACTGCTGCTCTGGCCCGTGTGAGATAATGACCCGGAATCTGCCCAACGAATGATCTTTGATCTTCCCGAATAGATCTCATAACATGTGTTCTTGTAGAACGTGCGAGTACTTTGGTGTGAAGAAGTGCTACTTAAAACGTTTCTTGTCTCTGCCTGTACCTTCAGGCTTGTTAAAATACTCGCCTAAAATTAGGTTCGACATCGCCAGTAGCGAGGTGCCTATCAATCATTGGTACCTCCCAATGGGTTACGCCCCATCGGTTACCTTGCGGCTTACACCAGCGCCCCGCTTCTTAGACAGTTCGAATGTCTTCCGCCCTATTTGTATGAATGATTTCTTCCGTAAACACGTATTCTTCTGCCCTTTCTCCTCTACCGATCAGTTCAGAGGTCGCATCTTTCCCTTGAATGTTCACTATACATCACTTGAAACTTATCACTAGATATGGAAGCTATTACTTTAGGCGCCAGTGTTATCGCTGTTCTACAGATCATAGACCGGCTTATTGGGATTTGTAAATTCTACATCGAAACGGCTGGCGAAGCAGCAGCAGATCTTCGCACCATTCTACTAGAAATCTCCATGCTAAAAACAATCTTCGAGAATCTTGAATTCTTAAGAACATGTAACAAGGACTTGATTATTCTCATGGCCACCTTGACCGGGAAGGATGGCCCAATCCAGGGCTGCCACCGTTCAATTCGTGAGTTAGAGAAGTTATTTCCACCTGAGAACGTGAACCAAAGCGGCCAGTCTAGCTTCAAAAAACAAAAGCTACAACAAACTTGGCAAGCATTAGCTTGGCCTTTGAAAAAAAGAAAGGCCACAAAATTGCTAGACGAGATACTGCGGTATAAAACATCGATTATGCTTGCGCTTACTACGGTACAAAGGTGAGTCCGAGACCAGCTCTTGGGTTAATTTCTTGGCCAGGCATGGAAAACATTCGAGTGGCCTAGAATGTAACATCACTGGCTAAGCTGATATTCGTATAGTCATGATATTACGACTATAAAAACGAATACCGAGGGAATGTATGACATGCTTACCGGTAGGCCCATGTCATCTTTGACTCATCCATAAGCTAAGCGCTCTATGATCTAGATAATCAATTAGACCAAGTTTGGAACTGGATCCGCGGAACAGATCCCTCACCATTACATAACAAAGCACAGAAACAGTATGAAGCAGGGACTGGTAACTGGATCATGCGCTTGCCAGAGTGGGCAAGCTGGCTCGCTGCTAGTATCCGATGCCTTTGGGTCTATGGAATTCCAGGTGCAGGTAAAACGGTTCTGATGTCTTACTTAATCGAACAGGTTAAGAAGTATTCAGAAGAACAGGAAGAAAAGACAATTGCGTATTCGTATTACTATGCGTATTTCGGTCATAAGCAAGATGAAGCAGAGCCATTTCTTCGTTGGATCATTGAACAAGTGTGTCGCAAGAAAAGGAGACTCCCGACGAAAGTCTATCAATTGTACCAGGCTGGTGGTGCACCGAGTCTTACATCCCTCTTAAGTTGTTTGGAAGATGTTATTCAAGATCTTGAGGTTCTGTATATTATTCTAGATGCTGTTGATGAAAGCAGCCCGCGAGAGGATCTGCTCAAAGTTATTCGTGATTTAGCGACCGATGCTCGATTCGAGAAGGTCCAACTACTTGTTTCAAGCAGAAACTATTTGGACATTGAGAAAACAATGAAGATCATAGCGACTCCAATCTCAATGAGTAACGAATTTGTGGACAATGACATTCGTCATCTTGTAAGAGCAAAGATCAAGTCTAATGTCAACCTCTCAAGCTGGCCTTCGGAACTTCATATGGAAGTGGAAAATGCACTTACGGAAGGAGCTGAAGGCATGTATGTGAAATCCTTTTCAAGTCTGGATTAGATGTCATTGACGCATGCGGATACACCTAGGTTTCGATGGGCGGTCTGTCAACTTCAAGTGCTACAGAGAGTCAAAAACGACCCTGAAGTCATACAGAAAACGCTGAACACACTTCCCAAAACTCTCGACGAGACATATGAGCGAATCCTCCTCGAGATCTCAGAAGAAGATGCGTTAATTGTCCAAGCAACCCTTCACTGGATATACTACCACAGTATGCTACTAGAGGGTAGTGGCATATCATGCGCTATTCTTCTTCAAGGCATAGAAAAGTTCATTGCCCGCTCTGACGGTGATCAAGATGAGCGAATCGATAAAGAGAGGATCCAAGAACTTTGTGGATGTTTGATTCACATGACAGTCAAACCTTCACGAGGAGGAGTATTCGTGAAAGAAACGCCATTACAACACTGTGAGGTTCTTGCAGTATCGTTCGCGCATTACACCGTTCTTGAGTACCTAATTTCTGCTCGGTGTCCTAAAGGCCCTGTAGGACATTTCGCATTACACACAGAGCACACAATGCTATCGATGATGGAAATAGTTTTCTGTGAAGCCCTTAAAGCCGATAACTGTATGATAGATATCATAACAGGGCGAACTGGGCCTTTATTTGAACTATGGGAAGACTTCATATCACCAGATGAAAACTTCAGATGCTATTGCATTATAACATCGGTCCTCGCCGTTCAAAAATGGGCCCATGAGATATCTCAAAAGCAGTTGCTTTCCTCTCTTGTATTTGACCTACTCGATCCATCAGGGGCTCATTATAGCGATCTTTGTGAGGGAGCTCGGCACACGGACTTGAATTCCCATTATTCTAGAGAGATACACGAAGGAGCAATGTTCTGGAGACTTGAATACGACTTGAATCAATTTGACAAAGATGCATGCCATCTGCTTAACCTTGCGTTGCTGTCTCAGTGGAGTGAAGGGGTCTCAGAGCTTCTACGTAAGTTGATAGAGCGTAAAGGCTCTCGATCAGTCCTTCGAAGTCGCTTAAAATTTGATTGGGAATGTGAAATCCTTTCAGAAGAATGCAAAAATTACCACTTTAACGGAACTCTTCTCGATATATTCTCACAGCTGGCGTATGATCACCATGCCGCTTTCAAAATCTTTTTGGAATATTCTGAAGGCTTCTTTGACCCATCAATAGTACTCATGCTCTATGTTGGCTTCCATCAGCACGATATTTGGTCATCCTGCAAGGATTACTGTCCTGTGGCACGACTATTACAACTTGGAGCAGATCCTAGCACGAAAAAGTATGGCTTAACACCACTGCAAATTGCTGTCGGAGCCATTCGTGACTTCGAAAGTATCCGCCTATTACTTGAGGCCGGAGCAAACCCGAACGATATCGGGAATTGTGACGAAGAAGACCTGGAGGAAAGCACTGTTATGAGTCTCTTCAAACCTCTTAAAGGTGCCAGCCCTTTGTATCTCTGCCGTAACTCCGATGGACTATTCCTCCCCGTTTTCAATCAAGATTTTCGTCATCAGCACCTTACAGAAATCGATACAATCGAAACAATTCTTCTGGAACATAGAGCCAAGGACTTCAAGATAATCCCGAATGACTAAGATGGCAGTTCAGTAGTAACGTAGATCCTATGGAATTCCAATTTGTGATCTAAAGGCAGGGGTTTTGTGTCTGATAGTCGAGGTTGATAGGTGCAAATACGTTTAGTATGCCGTTCATCAAGATTCAGGCCAAAAATTCCAACATGATCGAAAAGAGATAGTACTTCTTAACCTAATCGAATATGTTGTTCTCGAGCCTATGCTCTGTATGAGGACGATGTACAGACGGCTTGGTCCGTCGATACCAGCACCGCAGGTTGTGATCATCACATCTGTGAATAGCCCATCAAAGATCTTGCTAGTGCTTGTATAAACACTTGGTTAGTTTCGAGCGCTCGGTCAGATTTTGCTCTCTCTAATAGAGACGATTCTGTCAAATTCACGCATATTGACGAATATCAAGAGCCTTTGACTTTCTGTGGAGAGCGCGGAACCGTAGGAACCGCGCACGTCGTCATACAGGCCTTGATCTTTCCAGATTCAGTTGGGCTGCATCTGGTCGACTAGTGCTGCGGCGGGGCCAGGCAACCCAACCCACCGGTCTTGCCTGGGTGCATCCCTAGCCACTACTCCATTCCTGTGCGATTACGGTGCACCGCGTTAGACTCCCGCAGTGGATTGGGGCACTCTACCTAGTACATGATGATGCACATCCCTGGCTTGGGACGATCAATTTGACAGTGCTGACATTTGTGGGTGTATATGCCCGGCTCTGTAATAGGACACGAGAGCACATATATATATCACATCATGCGGCTCGACATGCGCGGCGGAATGCCACATCTCGCAAGTGACCACACATTTGCTCTTCGCGGCGGCCGCGCAGCATGTCGTGGACAGCAGTCAGCGCGACTCGGTTCGAACGTCCTCTGGACACACTGGAACGGTTCTTTGTCACCCTTGCCGCCGGCGGTGCTCCGTTGAAGCGTGAGCACTTTTCGGTGACGGCGACGATCCAAGTCCAATGGCGTGGCACTGACGATGTGATCGTGGCCTTGCGCAATGCGTGGAAAGTGATGCGGTTCGATCACCCGCAAATCGCATGCTTTCTCGAAGGCGATAAGAAGGTGTACGAGGTTCCTTCGGCAGCCGATCTCGATCGATGGCTGGAGCGCACCTTCGTCGTGGAATCGGCGTCGCGTCGCACGGAAGATCTCGTGGCGAGCTTCCAGCCGTCCGATCTCGCGACGCTGCACTATCTTCCCAGCACCTCGACAGTACTGCTCCACTCGTCGCACTGGCGAATCGACGGCATCGGATGTCTGCACCTGCTCAATAACCTCGCGAAAGCGCTGGGGTCCCCGCGCCACGTCGCGTTCGGGTCCGAGGGACGGTCGCTCTCGCCGAGTCTCGAAGAAGCCGCACGCGTCGCCGAGCGCCGCACCGCGCACTCGGAACCGGCGGCGCAGGAGCTCTTCGAGCGCTTTCTGGCTGGTCTGCCGTCTTCCGGTCTTCCGACACCCGCAGAGATACGGATCCCGGGAGCCACGCGATTCCGTACCCTGATGCTCACACCCCGCGAGACGCGCAACGTTATCGCGGCCGCCAAACGGAGCGGTTTGGGGCCGACGGCGGCCGTCCACGCCGCGATGGTCATGGCCAGCGAAGCGCGCACCACGACGCCGGACCTCCCCTACACCGCGATGTGCGCCGTGGATCTGCGGCGGTACCTCGAGCCACCATACGACGCGGCGTCGCATCCGGTGGCGCTCTACATGTCCGGACTCCCCGTGTCGCTCGCACCACGTCGAGGATTCGATCAGCACGCCAAAGATCTGCAGGCCGTGTACGGGCGCTCGCTGGATCCGTCGCACGATCGGTTCCTCTCCGGGCTGAAGGACTGGGTGGACCGCACGACGGGCTTGCTGGCCGTACCGGCCCCCGAAGGGACGCCCGAGCCGTGCGAGCCCGCGATGAACAGCCTCGGGAAGATTGAAGCGTACATCGACCCGGAGCACGGGTCCGATGTCCGAATCACAGGATTCTGGCTCGGCGTGGAGATGCTCACGCGCCAGATTGAGTTCTACGTGTGGACGTTTGACCAGTGCATGCGCTTCTCGGTCTGCTACAACGAAAGCTTCTACTCGGCGGGATACACGGACGAGTTCATGGCGAGCGTGAGGACAATTCTCTACAAAAATCTAAATGTGTAGTACTTATCCAGTACAACAAAGACGGTACCACCGAGTACCGGCGGAATTCCACGGCGACATGTTACTCCAATGGTGCATAAGCGCTATCGAAGGGTGGCCTTTCGCCGAGACATTTGTCCTGATATCAACCGTCATCGGGCCTGAGGTGGGGCCCCCGAGCCCACCCACTCCCATATATATCAATTCCATATCGGCAATACCTAAGCGGTCAGTCAGATTTTGGAGCCTGGGGCTTTGTTCTAGCGCTGCATTCTTCCATCTCCATGGAGCAATCACCATTTACAGAAAGGTGCGGGGACCAGCAGGCTTCCTGAACTCGGCGTGCCCGACTTTTGCCGGTGGGCATCATCCTTCTGTGGAATTCGAGACAGCATATAATAGACGCCACTAGCGGAAACT
>JANIPN010388234.1:0-33227 GCA_027478595.1 Erythroxylum anguifugum
AGCCGACGAGTATGATCCGACCCTGGCAGATGAGTACATAACATTTGTCAATGATATGGCGGATTTCATAAACTCGACCGCTGGCAAGCGTATCAGAATATGGGGCAGCCCGACTGACGAACGCTCCGATCACCTCTTCATCTCGACAGATGTAATCGTTCAGCACTGGCAGTATGGCCAGTCGGACCCTCTTGTGCTTCAAAGGCAAGGGTTCGATTTAATAAACTCACAAGACTGGTGGGCGTATATAGGTCTAAAGAATGACCACATGCCTATTCTTCCAGCTCCATACCCACCATTCTACAACGAGACAAGAACATTGAACTTCGCAAACCAAGAAGGCTGGCAATGGAATCCCTCCTTGTTCAATCACGTCAATACTACAGAACAGCTCCCCAGCAACTCCCCTGAAAACAAAGGAGCCATTATAGCTGCATGGAACGACAACGGACCGGACGCAACTACTCAACTCGAGGCTTACTACGCCATGAGGCGCGGCATAGCTCTTGTCGGAGCCAGATCATGGGCAGGAGCTCGCGGTCCAAACCTCACCGCGTCCACCATCGACCAAACTCTAGAACTACTATCATCAAACGCACCAGCCCAGAACCTCGATCGGCGCATTCCTTCACAGCTACCATTCTCATGGAGTCGATCCGCTTCAGACGCGGAATGCGTAACCCTCGGCCAAGGCAGCAAAGGGATGAATTACACCGTCGAGTTAGACGTTACCGGCCCCTTCTCACTCAGCGGCCCCGACACCCAGCTCTCGCTCAACGACGACGGCAGTCTGGTGTTCGAAGAAGACGGCTGGCAGTATCCGCTGCGGTCAGTTGCCGAGTCTGACGGCTTCGATCCGGGCTACCCGGGCCGGATCTGGGCGAATGTGAGTACGTCGACGCACGAGCCGGTGACCATCGCGACTCCGGCCAATATTACGATAACTGGCGATGTCATTGGCGGGAGCAGGGTCTGGGCTAATGGGGCGTTTGTGGGGAGGTTTGAGGTGTATGTATTCGGTGGTAGGAACACGTTGTTTAGCTGGAGCCAGATGGCGCTCGTTCTTCCATTGGACACGGTTGACGGAGGGGTTGAGAGTATTTCGTTGACCGGGAGTATACCGAATCGGTCAAGATAAATGAAGCCTATGATACCATAGGGCGATAGCTAGATGATAATGCAATTCTTAACAACCTATGACCTTTAGATATCCGAGGTGCGGTAGAAAGACCTATAGATCAAAAATAAAACTTTTCCACAGACCTATCTAGGTATACATTCATCAATCGATTCTTTTTATGATGCCAGGGGAGATAAATGGGGAGATAAATTGAAATTAATGTTTTTAGCTGATCCTGAGGTTATTCTATTGTTATTTCAGTCACCAAGTTTAATGCTAGCAAAGAATTTAATATGCCCCATAGGTCTGATTTCAGTACTAAATGCCTAATAGGTTCTCTGTTGTTATATGTTATCCTAAGATCGCCCATACTGACATTTGTACGCTGCTAAATTTACATACCCGTTCCGGCTATCGCCTTTGATTATCGCCACCGGGCCGAACTTCATCCCTGTTCTCATTTCCAGATCTACCCAGACAACAACACACCCAAACAGCTCATCCACACACCTAACGAACGCGATGGGAGGCCCAAATTTAGAAGTCTTCAAGGTACTATCGCGCAAAATTATTTTGGTTCTCCTCTAACTTATGCGCAGTTTGGAGTGTATATTATGTTTCCTATCGCGTGGATGTACTACTTTGGTACCAATCTCGAGAATCGCTTTTCTGTCCCAGATTTCTGGCCAAAACCAGAGCAGACTTACAAAGTCCCTTTCGAAAAGCAGGAAATACAGAGTGAACTTGCGAGGTTGAAGGCGCAGAGACTCGAGAGGCGTGCAAAGAGATTAGAGGCAGAACAAGCTACCCGTCCGACGCAGGACTGAAGCGACAAGGCAGGAAACGGCTAGGTACATAAATGCGTACCGTGAGGAGTTTGGCGTTATATATTAATGGTTGGGATTCTATTTGAAAATGAAGGCTAAACATGAGTAACTTGGAAGCTATGATCAACAATAGGGTGGATAAGCAGGTCTCAGTTGATCTCAGTTGGGATCACCATAGACTAGCACGAGCTGTACAATATATAAGGGAGTCGCAGAGCTATAGTCGGCTATAAATTAGTCTCAGGCTGAAGAGCTGGCCGTGAAGGCGAGTTTCCTAGCACAATTTGCAGGATTCCCAATCAGGCAATCGCGCGGGGAATGCGCAAAACACAGGAAAGTGCAAAATACAAAGAAATTTTTTGACCCGCACAACCAATATTACAAAAAATTCTCTAGCAAAGCTGGCACTCACAACGCTTGCAGTATAGCAGACTTACGTAGAAGAAGGGTTTCCTGCCTAGACAGCATCTACGATGCCTCGAAGAAAATGGATGTAAGTTTGCCCTGAGGATATGAGTTACACGGCAACTAACTTCAGTTAGCGACAAAAACAATGCTACCACATATCAACTCCTTCATAGACCCCAAAATGATCCTAGAATCCATGATGCTTCATCTTCGTCTATGGTTTTCCAGGAAGTGGCTCCGACACAGGGCAATAAGACTAAGAACCGAGCGGATCTTGAATCGGAACTCTTTGGAGATGGCGACAGCGATGCGTGGTCGGTACGGGACAACGAAGGGGAGGCTGCGGAGCACGGAGTCTATTTTGATGACACGCAGTATGATTACATGCAGCACATGCGCGATCTAGGTGCTGGCACAGAAAGCGTCTGGGTTGAATCGTCTCAAAAAGAAAAGGGCAAAGGGAAGAATAAGGCATCTCTTGATGAAGCCCTTAAAGAGATGGACTTGAACAATCAAACAGACGTTAGCAGTAAAGGAAAGCTAACCGATGATTCAATACTCCCGTCAAAGGCTCTGCGCAAGACAACATACCAAGACCAGCAGGACATTCCCGATGCACTGGCAGGATTTCAGCCCGATATGGATCCTCGGTTGCGTGAGGTCTTGGAAGCTTTAGAAGATGATGCATACGTCGACACGGAACTGAAAGACGACGAGTTTTTTGCCGATATTGCCGATGATAGCCAGGAAATTTCTCTCGCCGAGTTCGGACAACTCGGTGATGAGCTCGACGACGGGTGGGAAACGGACGACACCGCAAAGCCTGAATTTGAGTACAAGTCGGGTGTTTCATTGCCCATATCGGAACCTAGCCTAGATCAAGTGCCACCTAACTCAGGTCCAGATCATGGAGATGGTGACTTCATGGCCTCTTTTCGCGACCTTCCAAAGTCCACCAGGGCAGCTATACCGTCTAAAGGAGGTGATATGACGGCTTCGGTGGTAACTGGGGCTTCCGCATTTACGGCTGGTGGCCGAAAGAAGAAACGTAAAGGGGCTTTAACAAATAGCGATGCATACTCTATGACGAGTTCGTCCCTAGTTCGAACTGAAGGACAGTCAATCCTTGACGCTCGGTTTGATAGAACATTAGAGGCGTATGCAGAGGAGGACGAAGACGAATTTGCAGACGATGATAACGCCAGCATTGCCACTGGGCAACTATCAGCTGTGTCCGGATTCACCAACGCCTCTAGAGTCTCGGGTATTTCTGTAACCTCTTCCCAAGCACCAGACCTTGTTGTGAGGAACGATTTTGACGATATTATGGATGAGTTTCTTGGGGGACATTCTATGGCAGGAAAGAAACGAGTTAAGAAAGGAAAATATCAGACCGGCATGCAACAGCTTGATGAAATCAGAAGCGAATTAGGTCGACCAACGGGGAGAGCGGCCGTAGCCAAAGCAGGATCATGATCCCCAAGGATTCAAGAATAAAATCGCGAAGTTTATGTTGCGGTCGTTTTTCAATATAGGATCACTCAACTGGATGAATATCGAGCTCTCGTTACTAACAAAGTATCATTAAGATTCTATAATTTGCGCTTCTATGGCTCATCATCCGAATCATCCAGTCGCCCTTTCCTGGCATCCTCCTCTTGCTGCCGCCATCGCGCCATAAAGTCCCGCATACCACCTTCCGCACCCATGCTAGCATCAACAACGTCCTTCGGCAACTTATGCGCACTATATAGCGGTGAATTGAAGCTGTAAGCTTCAGGGTCATCTCGCTTCACGATTCGGAATTCTGGCGAGAAAGGGACATCTTCGGCTGGACTTTCTACGTACTCTACTGGCTCGCGTACCAGTGACAGTCGCACAACGTCATCAGCTAATCCCTGATCCGACGGATCTTCCGTAGGTGGATCCGTGATCTCCATGGTTAGAAGTTCAAGCCAACTAAACAGAAGAGGATCCGTGCGTGGAGCCCATGGGTTGATATCTATTAGCCATACACGCCCTCTTTCTTTGGGCTGTGGTATGTAGACGTCAAATACGAAATTTTCGTCCGGAAAAGAGTCTTGCAGCTTCTCTTCGAAGAAGTCTTCGATGAGATCCTGTAAGGTTGGGAGAAGTGATGGTAGGAAATCATAGTGATTTAACTCCCGCTGACATATCCCAACCAGCCTTCTCTCTCTGACAAAGCACCTGAACTCCATACTCGTGATAATAGATGAAATGGATTTGCGCAAAACAAGATGATAAGGGATAGGACGTTCGGGACCCGCTACACACTCGTAGAATGCTTGCTCGAGGTCATGTGTTACGAAATCCGAGCTCTTCAACAGAATGTAAATTTCGTTTGCACTCATACACTCCATCGTGTTGGTAGCCGACATGAAGACAGCGTCTTTGGGAGCGGACCAGTTCAACTTGGGGTGCACTCTTCCTCCCAACTCCTTTATTGTATTTGTTATTGCTTCATGTGTCTCCGACCAGTGAACGGAAGGATCTTCTTGGGGTTCCTCATCGTCTGCGTCATCTTCAGGGTTACTCTCCTCTTCCGGCGGCAAGAATATGCCGTCTGCGCGTAGATACTCGATAAAACTCTGAGGCAGTGGGACAAGACGTGTTTTGGGAGTCAACGTTCGGTATCTTTTCAGAGGTTAGCTCCATGAAGGCCGAGTCGAATTTCATTTACCTAGGGTGCCAGTGATGGACGGAACAGTTGAGTATATGATCTTTAGTTATCGGAGGAAATGGCAGCTGTGTGGTGGGCTGTGGGGGCGGACTATCACTCCGCAGATCTGCCTCTGCCGCAGGCATAGTAACTACCAGTATCCGTGAATTTAAGAGCTTTGAAGATGAGAAATGTGCTATAATTTGAAATCAAGTAGAGCTCTCAAAGTTTTGCCAAGCGACAAAAGACTCATGCCCCTCGTTCAATGGACCGGCCAGGTGGGGGAGCTCCGCCACTCACGCCACTCACGGGTGGCTCCACTAAGGCAGACGTTATCCTGGTCACAAAACTCTCGCGCCATGAAACAACAATAGCAATACCACCAGTTAGTCGACTCCTTTCACCTTGCTACAATCTCTAAAACAAAGACGCTTGATTTGTTTTAAACTTAAAAAAATGTCCTCTAATGTCGGTCTCTCAACCCCTCGCGGTTCTGGAACATCAGGATATGTCCAGCGCAATCTCTCACATCTCAAACCGAGAGACAAAGTGGCACCGTACCCCAAGGACCTAGATAGCATCAAACACAGACAACGTCAGCCTGACCAGAAGATTCTCGAACACGATCGTATGCGAGAGATCGAAGTAAAAGTGTTCGACTTGCGGGATAAGCTCGAGGACGAAGGTGTAGACGAGGACGAAATAGAAGCCCAAGTTGATGCCCTGCGAAAGAAACTTACCGCAAAGGCAGGGGACGGGAAGAACTCCGCTAGGGGTCTCAAATCTCATCAGGTTCACGAATTGGCAGCTGCGAAAATCGAAGAAAGCGAAAGGCTACGCAAAGCTTTGGGAATTCGCGAGGATTACGAGGAAGGTAGCCATTGGAAGAGACAAGAAGAAAGACTAAGAGAAAGCGTTGGGGAGTCTTCGAAGACAGTACAAGCGAAAGAGTCGGACGAAGATTGAGCCCGCAGACGTTAGGCCATTCCTTCTCCGGGGTTGCGTGGACACCAGCCTTGACGTCAAAGGCGAGGTTCAGGCCGAGCTCCACAATTCAGAAATTCCTCATTTACAATGTCCTAGCTTCCGAGAGTCACTGGTTTCCACGATTATTAATCATAGATCAACATGAAATCCTCTGGGAACGGTTAGGACGGCTTTGGACTAAGCTTATTATGCAGCTTCAAATAGCTATCAGAGGAGCAAAGGGATAATGTCGGCTATTTTACAAGTAGCATCGTGGACCACCTGGGATTCGAAGATCATTGGGGCCGTCATTACACGCGGGAAATGGAACGAATAATCACATCGAGAGCAAGCTGATGAAACTTGGTCAAACTATCAAGATGATATTTGCTTACAAAAATCGAGCCTCGAAAGTGTTCAAAATATGGAATTGTCGCTAGTCATCATGAAATATTGGGATATCGGGGTGGTACTCGCCGAGACTCTATATCAAAATGATACCTACAATCTCCCTAATATAGAGTTTTAATTCATACATCAAGGGTGCCAAGTAAACCTTGTTCCCTGATTCAGGCAAACGGTTTTCACGTTCTCATCCAGGCAATGAGAAACTTCTCTATCAATAGAGACGAGTTATATCTAGTGGTATTCCACACACTCTCTCCTAAACAGATCGCAGTTCCTTCGACTCTTTACAGAGTTGAATGCGCCTGACACTGTTCCAGGTTTATTGCAAACGAGCTCTAGCCACATTCTTCGTAAACCATCAGTAAACCATCAGTATAGTAACTTCAATCACACTCGTTACGAATCATCTAGCCTTGCGGACGAAGACGTGTTATATAATTTATCATGGTTAGCGATTTTAAATGGAATCGCTTTATCCATAACCTGAGCCAAGGCTACTTCGCCGACCTTTAACTTTGCGAAGCCATTTACACCGCTTCAACTCTTCCACGAGACATTTGAAACAAAAAGCATTTCCATTGAAAGATCAAGGCTAGAAGATCGATGAAATTCAACTTAGCTTTTCATTAAGGTCGTTTCTACGTTTCATCGCGTGCTTGTTTACTTTGGCTACCTGCCTTCCTTTGATTATCCAATGAGCATCCAACTTTGCTAAAATCTACTTGTATTGCTCATCTAGTTTCTGATCCACCACTACGGTCACGGCATGTTACGCACGGAAGCGAATATAGCGTGGGTAGATGTGAATACATCGTAGATCGCATCCAAATCTCCTACTTACACTTTTGCCAGGGTCTTCGCGGAATCTCCGCACTCGGCGTGCTAGCTTCCCATCTATCAACGGCGTTCTCGCAATCCTCCTTCGTCGCTTGCTGCGCACCCGGAACGTCTTCTCCTCTATGGAGACAGCTACCTCCGCTGCGACTGCTGGCCGTGGGCCACGCCTGGCTCATCATGTTCCTAATACTGAGCGGGTACATCCAGGGCCACCGCGCTCTCACGGTGCTGAAGACTCGTGGTCTTTCGGAAGCGTACAGATATCTAGCCATCTCTACCTTCAAAAGGCCGCTCAGGCTTGCTCTGCCGGCGTCGTTTGCAACGTTCATTGCATGGGCTTGTGCACAGTCCGGAGGCTTCAAGCCGGCGGTGAAAGCTTCGAACCTGCTGATATCGTTGCACGTTCAGGGGCCGTCGCCGACCTGGTTGGGAGCATTCGGTGACCTCTTTTATAGCTTGCGGAACACGTGGAGATGGCTCGGCCCGGACAACCGCTACGACGGTATGCAGTGGGCTCTTGTCTACATGCTGCAGGGCAGTTTTCTGTGCACGGTGGTCCTGCTCGCAACTTTGCATCTCCGGACCGGCGTGCGGCTGTTGCTTATCTCGTGTGTGTGGTACATGGGGTGGTATTGGAGTCTGAAGCTTGTGGACCCCTTGGTAACTCCGAGTTACATGACTGGACTTTTGCTGGCGCATTCCAGGTCCTCCAGTCGCTTGTCTTCGATTATACTGGTGCTGGCAGTTATCTTGATGTGCTTTCCGAAGAACAACGCCGAGCTTGTATTGTGGTCCAGAAAGATTCAGGAGTGGTATGTAAATCTGATGCCAAAGGCCTTGAACGTTGAACGAGGAGTCAGTTTGGTCGGCTGCACCCTCTTTTTTGGCGCAGTTCAGGAGTCTCCAGATCTCCGGCGAGCATTTGGCTCAGTTCGTTGGCTGGGCAGGATCAGCTTCGGGCTTTATTTAATGCATATGACGGTGCTGAGGCTCATTCTTCCATGGCTAGCTTTCTTCGAAGACCCTATCGATGTGATACGAAGCGGCGATATTCAAAATGCAACCATTGTTAATGTTAAGTCGATTTCGTACACTAGGTTGGCTTTTGCGTTGAGTATAACGATAGGCATTCTAGGTGTTCTTGGAGAGCTGTGGGCTAGAACGGTAGACCCAACTTGTGAACGGATAATCAAATACTTAGCAGAGATCACAAGATCCCAAGAATCTGAAAAAGTCAAGGCGATATGAATACTCCAAGCGCTCTACTAAGAAAGAGACTCGCCCTAATATCTTAGTATATTCATATACATAATATTGATACCAAACGCTAGCAAACGACACAATGCAGTGTTCCATTCCAATAGATGAAAAATTAGACACACACACATTGCTGAGGAATTGTAATACCTTTCAACTGGCCCCGAAAGGACGGTCTACCATCATATCATAAAGAGATGAGTGAGCCACTACATCTTGATCGCCATTTGAATACTTATAGTTCCCATTTTTGGCAAACAAGATGATTTCAGTCTCCTTGTTCGCTGCTCGGGGTCACATGGTCCTAAACTCAATAGTAGTATGCTCAAGTACTCAGGACCTTGTTAGCGTGAAACTTAGGATGTATTGACCTCTCAAGCGTTCAGTTCATATCATATATTGCCCCAGAGCTCGTCATATATGTACAGAAAAACAGAAGAAGACCGAACTCGACACACGAAATCGTTACGACTTTATATATATTATTATTTTAACCAAAAAATTCTTTTACAACTTATGCCTCTTCTTCCCAGTAGCAATCTTCATAAACTCCTCCTGCGGGATCCCAGCCTCGAAGACGGCCAAGCCCCCAAGCAGCTCGGCAACGAGCTGGGAGTCCTGCTTCTCCATATCCGCCTTACGGATAGCCTTCTTGATCTGAATCAAGCTATTAGGCACGAGATGCGCGCCCAACCGACTATCCACCTCCTCCAGCACGAGCTCCAGAAACCTCCCATCCTCCCCGGGCTTAACATCAAAAACCTTATTCACGAACCCCGTCTGCACCAGCTCCTCGACGGTAATCCTCTTGCTCATCAGCAGCGCCTCGTTAGCCTTGCTGATCCCCATCCTCTCCACAAACGCCTTCGACGATCCCCCCTCGGCGCTCAACCCCAGCGACGAAAAGGGTGTAAGGAGGTAAGTGTGCGGCGCGGCGTATATGAAGTCCGAGTAGGCGACGAGCGCGGCCGCCAGGCCCACGACGGGCCCGTTTAAAGCCGTGATCAGGATCTTCGGGTGCGAGTAGAAGGCCTGCGTCACCTCGAAGTTGCCCGCCAGGAAGGTCCTGAGGAGCTCCTGCCGCGTTGCGCGGTTGGTCGTGTCGCGGGTCTTCGTGCGCACGCTGACGTCCGCTCCGCTGTTGTAGATAGACACACACGCGGTTAGTTAGTTGAGCAAAAGCGGCGAACCGAAATGAAACAAAACCAAAACAAAATTGGGTTGGGTCGGGTTGAGGGGGGAACCTTACGACGAGAAGAAGCGGCCTTTGCCCGTGAGGACGGTGAAGAGGATTTTGTCGTCGCTGGCGAGCTGCCGGAGGAATATGGCCACCTTCTGAAAAAGGTCCTGGGTCATGGCGTTGAGCTTCTTGGGCACGTTGAGGGTGATTATGCCGACGTTGTCCCTGATCTCCAGCGTGACGGCATTTTCGGGGTCGTGGATGTGGTCGGCCATGATGAATTAATTGACGGTAAGTAGGTACCAATTGAAGCGACAATAATCGAGCTTAGTTAGAGCTATCTATGTACCTGCTTCGAAAGATCGCATGTAAAGCCTACCTTATAGTGGTTTCATTCCAAAGTGGCTTACGTGCCGGAGCGTCGGAGCTGGAGTAGATTGGAAGGACGCGGGGGAAGAAGCCGAGGCACAGTGAGTGACGCTGAGTTGCTAACTAAAGTGTATGCGGGCCTCGCACCCAAAGTGTTTACTGATCAAACCTCTGGGCCAAACTGTCAACCTCAACGCTACCAGGGGCACTGCCAACAAGTACGAGTACCGTCAGGTGGGTACCATACGCCGCAAAGTGGCTTGTTTCGCATTCTGGTCAAAGTATCAATCATCATGACACTTGCACACGCACATACACACACTCACACACTCATACACATATATAGATCTCATGATTTGAGCGGGTAAATGATGAATTCCCAACGTCGTACGTCGGTACGCATCATGCGCAGATCCAGCCCCAGTTTCTATTTAAGCACGCCGACTCTGAATGCATCCCGTCTATACCGTATAGAATGCTTAGCAGCGCGCTCCCCAGAACCTGTCAAAATATTGCCACGGCTAAAACTACAAGTGAAGGTCGCGCCAACCTCCAACCCACTCAACGTCGTTATCCCCGAGAGGATGAGCGTCCTTGCGCCAATCGTCGGCTCGTAGGACATTTCGGTTAACATTCTTGGCCCTACTCTTGCTTCGTGCAGTCTTGCGCTCACCAGCGCCGTTCCCCTTGCTAACTCCAGCTCCGGTTCCAGTCTCCTGCTTGCTTGAAAATGCTTTGAACCCACCAAATCCGAATCCCCTTCGCCAGGCACCACCAGTGTTCGTACGGTTGCGCTTAGTACTCTGCTTCTCGTCCTTTTCCTCCCGTTCAACTTTAGCCTCCATCTCCGAATTAGTGCCTCTGCGACGTTCTCCGAGGGCTGTCCACTTGTCTAAAGTTGAACGCTTTGCGGGAGGCGAATACAACGGCAAGTGGCCCATCGACTTTGACGTTAGCTTGAGGGCATTGGTATCTTCGGGACTGCTGCTCTCAGCAAAAATTCCGAGGTCCATGTCCTCCGGAGAATGATTGCGAGTGTTTACATCTTTGATTTCCGTTAGTCCGGAGCGACGAATTGTAACATCCTCGTCCAGGTTCTCGTTGCTCCAGTTGCGTGAGTTGAATCGACGGCGTGCATCCTCGATTTCTTCTTCCTCTTCCTCATCCCAGAGATCACTCCAGCTCTTGGAAATGTCCTTACCAAAAACCATTGACATGGCTTTCTTGGGCTTGGAGACATTGACGGGCAAAGAGCCAGTGATGGGTGCCTGGTTTGAGAACCGAGACCGAGGCTTCGGCTCCTTGAGCTTCATTGATTGAATTGAAGCACCAAGAGCCGAGTCGATTACAGATGCCATGGATGGGGTGTCAGGAACAACACCGTCATACCATGGCTGGTCTGGGAAGAGATCCTCATTGTCTGGAATAGCAGACAGCTGCCTAATATTCGGTCTTGGGCTCATGTGAAGAGCCTTGGCCCAAGGGAAAGCACCCGAAGTCTCAACCGGAGGACTCTGAATCGAAGGCGTACGCAACGGCAGACGGTTGGCACTTGCCGCTGGGACAGAAGCAGGGTCATCAACGCAGAACTCGTCAAAGAGGTCATCATCGGTGGTAAATGAGATGACACGACCAAGAGACTGACGCATTGCATCCAGAGAGCGTTTTTCGGGATCAATTGCCAATGCATGAGTCAAGACTTCAAACGTATCTTGAGACATTGCAGGGAAAACGTCAAATAGGGATTGCTTGTCGCGAACAAAGTCCGCAAACAACACGTCAGTCTCAGATGGTGTGACGAAAGGATTGCGAGAAAACAGAATATTCAGAAGGCAGATACCGATTGCCCAGATGTCGGCCTTGGCAGGGGAGTAACCACTTTCGGCGGGATCAAACTGTTCTGGAGCCATATAGCGATCGCTACCCACGGAAGACTCCAGGGTCGTAGTCTCAGTCGTCGAAAGACCAAAATCGCCGAGCTTCATGGAGCCATCTTGGGCTAGGAAGATGTTTTCGGGCTTGATATCGCGATGGTAGAGTCCCTTTGAATGCATGAACTCCACAGCACCAACAAGCTGGAGCATGAAGTCTTTGACGTGTTTGGTTTCCAAAGGTCCACGGCCGACGCGGATGGCTTCATAGAGGTCGCCATTAGCGCAATACTCAAGAACCAAATACATGTGGGTATTCGATTCGAAAGCATGCATAAGATTGACAATGTTGGGGTGATGGCCAAGACGATCGTGGCAGATCAGTTCGATGAGATGGTCGCTACCGGTAGGCTCCGGGTGGGGAGTTTCGATAGTTGGTTTGAGGAGGCATTTGATAGCGACATTTTCGTTGGTCTTCAAATCCTTGGCAAGGAAGACCATTCCAAAAGATCCATGGTTCAGAGGAGCGATGCACTCGAAACGACCATCCAGAATAGCACCCTGAATGAAGCCATCTCGCATGCAAGACATACCGAACCAAGATATATGTTGCTGTGACTTGTAAAACCGAAAATGACGCAAGGCTATCGAAAGTCTTGAGGCGTAGAATGAGAAATTAAAAGGTTCGTATATACCGATTCAAATATTCCCGTAGTAGGAACCAGATACTGCAGCGTGGTAGAGTCCAGAGGAGAGGGGGGTATAGTAAAGTCCGAGACACAGTGTATGAACGCTAAAATCGCTTAAAAAGAACCCACCGTCCGTTCATAAAATGATAAAGACACAAACTCCAGGTCGTCCGTTTTTCCGAGGCTCATGTACAGGGTAATAATAGTTTGATATAGTTTGAGAACAGTTAAGAAAGAATAAGGAAATTTCCGTATAGGAGTGGTGGCAACGTAGTGCGTCCTAGGCGCAGTTCGTGCAAGAGACAAAGAGGGCGATCTTAGGGCGGCATGCTATTATGAAAGAGTTTATATCGAATGAAGCCTTTCTAGAGGAGCGAGAGTCCCGAAAAGCAGGTTGAAAGGCGCAAGGGATGCGCAAGTCGAAGCAGGCTGTGAAGGAGAGGACGTCGTTTGACCGACAAAAAAGCTATGGAAATGAGAGGGTTAAAAGGGTCGCTGCGTAGAGTCGTGATCTGTGTGCGTGGAGGAGTTCGTGTATGATAGTGGCAACAAAGTGCCTTCAGGCAACAGCCCGGGAAAGCTTCAAGCTACCCACTTTGGCGGATGTAGGACGACAGCAGTCTGCCTAGCAGAACTGCAAGGTGTCGTTTGTTTCACTGGTAGTTGTATTGATAAAAGGATTCGACGTTCCTCTAGGTTATATGAACTGATTGCAGCTGTTGGAATATAGGAGTCGAGTCAACAGGCGAGCAATCAAGAAATGACGTGGAGGCCCAGTAGGCAGCGGAAACGACGTCGAATCAACTTCAGGTCGACAAGAAGCTTAGGAATAGTGCCGGTTCGATGAAAGGACAGTCGAAAGAAATGGAAAGTCGACTGTGGTCCGGCGGGAAGAACAGAGCGAAGGGGGTCGATGAGTACAGATTCGGGAGCTTGGCAGTGTCTGAACTCGCTGAGACGAAAGGAACTGGTGGACGAGCGGGCAGAAACCTCGGAGAGCTTCGACGCAAAACTGTTCAATGGCAAAGGCAGCTGCGTGTACTTATTGTCTAAGCTCCAACAACAACGAACAGAGGCTCTGGGAATGGAGATGGAGATGGAGATGGAGATGATGTGTGAAGGGTAGCAGAATGGACGAGATGAAGTTGAAGGTATGTAGGTGTGTGGTGGTGGTGGTGGTGGTGAGAGGAAGAGCGGTCGGCAGCAGTGGGAAGAGTCAACGGGGGGAGGCAGTGGTTTTACTATGGCAGGGCACATTGCTTGGCTGACTTAGCGCCTGCGCACCTGCTGCTGTTGTTGGGCCTGGGTGTTGATGCTGCGCCGCCTGGGATGTGTTATTGGCACCTCCACACCCCAATAATCGCAAACACCCACACACGCACACACAACGCCAATCCCCCTCCATCCTCCCTGCACCAGTGCCACCACCACTTCCTCGTCCATCTAGTGCTGCCTCTTTCGGAGTAGCGCGACCGATATATTTCGCGATTCATGTTTCCGTACGCCCAATGGCTGTCGCGCTGACACGTTGACAGCTCGAAATATTACCATGGTAACGTCGGCCGCCTGCACGAGCAAGGGGAGCAACAATGCTGCCACAGGGCCCTTCGCTATGCGAGCCCTCCCAATAATGCGACCTCCCCACAGAACAGCGGAGTGTTTTGGTCGTTGCAGCAGCCATCGGCCCATGGCTCTTAGCATTTGTTTAGCGATGCTTTCGGGATCGAGACGAACATATCTCCCGTCCGTCAATAGACGATTGGCTTCTCTGTGATACAGGGTCTACATCGACCTATCTACCGACCGTATCGAAGACATTCCCCAGTAGTTTCTCCTCAAATATCATCTGCACAACCGGACACAGGATGAGCGAAGGCAACCTCGAAGAGCACGAGCCCGTTTCCGTCCCGATACCGTTTCGGACATTTACAACAGATACGCAGGTAATGTTTACACGTAACGATAAGAGGAATGTGCGGGCAACCTACCGATCTACGCCCCCCGGCCGGTGGGCAAATTAAACTGACGTGTGGAGGCGCAGGGGAATCGAGGTGTTGGTAGAAGATGCTCGAAGCTGCCCGCAGCACTTTTCCTCCTCGGTGGGTACCCACGCGGCCTACCTGCCTGCCTACCTGCCTGCCTGCCACTGGCCCCAGCGGGCAGCTCGGCAGGCACACGGGCACACACCCAGGTGCCATGCCCAAAGCCTTCCCCTCTTCGATGACTCTTTACAGACCACTTTTCTCGTCACTTCTTTCCCGCCCGAAACAAGGGAAAGGAAGTGAAAGAGGGGTTCATGAAATTATGTTCAGTACCTCATGACCTGCGGTACCATTGTTATCCATTTGTTCTGGTTCGATTTCAGGGGTTTGCGGATACCTGGCCCAGTCTAGGAGTACCCCCTCTCGATGATATGAGGGTTCATCTTCTTGTTCTTCCTCCCAGCCTCCAGACAGATGACCAGCTCGCTTCGTGCAGCGATCCGATACCCGGCTGCAGATGTGCAATAAACTACTGTCTCGAAATGGCAATGCACGAGTCGAAGTGGGGGAGGGTAAGGACAGGCGTGCATAACGGGGAATGCAGCGACAGCGGGTAACTTTGAGGGTTCTCCTCTCGGCGCTCTGGGGGCAGATTACGAAGTACGGAGAGTGAGACGCGAGCTATCCACTATATCCACCCAGCCTAGCTTAGCAAACAACTGGCCAGAGCTCGGCAAGTCTGGCGCAATAAAGGTTCAAGATAAGTGGAAATTGCGAAGAGCAACACACATGATTAATTGCTTTTTTGTTCGAGGGTGCACGGGCAAGATAGCTGCGAGCCATTCGCGAGATTCCTTTGCAACAGGGCGACGTCAAGGGATGGGCGTTGAGGTCCTCGAGGAGCGAGCTCGGGATTCCAACCCCCATGGCTGCGACGTCAGAAAACCCTCAACACATGTCCTCTTTGTTTCGACGGCGACGAGACTTTCCAGGTGTGGCATGATGCTATTCGAGAACATGCCATTCAGGACACGTCGCAGCACACCCTCGACAGGCCTGGAAATAACTGCTGTGCTGTAGGGTTACGTACGCCTTCGTCAAGCGGCTGTCCCAAAACTATAACCTTCTTAGCATAGCTCGACGACGGGCATTATTGATATTGCTGAAGCAAGCCAGTCTCCATAGTACGTTAATCTTGGTGGGGCAGGCGAGCGAGCGACTCGCCCAGCCTGCACACCCACTAGGCCACTGCCCACCTGGTGTGTCGGAAAGACGTGGAGCTGCTGCGGGCGCAGGCTGCTCTGAGCTCCAGTTGGTCGAGCTTGGGTATCCACTGCAGCAGGATTGACCCCAAAGCACCCAAGCCCCTCAGTTATACGGCGTTGGTCGCGTGCCCTCGCGGCATCAAGGCCACACGCTATACCCCTTTGGCCGATTAGCTGCTTATATCGCCCAGCGGCTGTTCCTGGCGCTTTGCCGATACGGAGTAAAGAGGCAACCGCCATGGGTCGTGTGCTATTTATTACCTACAACCCTGCAAGAGGGTAACATGGTGTTCGGCTGCTGTCGCACCAGGACGCTGGCTGTCGTCCTTCAGTCCCTCACCAAACTCTCAGAGTGCCTTTGCAGCAGCTATGTTTCAACACCTGTGAGATTGGATGAACGTCTAGGATCTCAAGCTCAATTTAAAACGCCGGCTTTAGCGAAAAGGGTCTACGATACAAAACCTTTTGATAGTATTCACAACGGGGGCGCGGGGGCGTCCTAGGCGTTTGTCGACAATAGATATGGGACACTCGAGCTCTCCCCAAACTACACTAACCGTTTTGGTAGATTATTGTCCTTTAACCGTCGATCGGTATTTATCTATTCCGTATCTACGAAGTACTCACTGGTATACTTTCGACTGGTCTATTTTTACGCCCGCTATTACTGACTGGATGAACGGATAATGTGATATGTACGGTATGTACGGTACGCGTGTGTGTAGAAGAGGCGGTTGGCAGAGAGGCTCTTACGTACTATATGGTTCAAGGTTATCAGTTAAAGGCATGGTTGTGTCTTCGAGGTTCGTGCGAGCCGGCTTCTTCGGTCACATCTGATACAGCTTGTCCAGTCACCAAGTGCCCACGTCGCACGTCCGCGAGATAGAAAGATGGATTCACAAACAGGCCCGATAAATAGCACCATTATTGCCCAGGCTGGATCCCGGACGGGCGTGTTTACTTTCGTATGGCCCCCGGGGCCCGGCCCAGTGCTCTAATCCATCCGGGCCATCCCACATTTGTGTGGCCTCCAGGCTCGACCTAAGCGGGGGTCCCTGCCTGATAGCCAAGCTAACGTCGAGCAAATAGGCCACAAAGGCATACTGCACCTAGTCGGCCACCCCCTGAAGCTTGCAGTAACTGTGCATCAATACAGGTGGCAGGAGGCAGGAGAAGTGTGAGAGTTTTTTGGCATCTTGGCCGTTGAGCGGCTTTTACAACCCTGCCTGCAAGCAACAGGAGACGATGCTCTATGGCCCTCAACTTTCAGCACTGCTGCAGCCGACCGACAAGCGCATCGCCCCGGGGGCCGGGTTCCCCACAATCTCACTCCTATAAGTGAGACAGGTAGAGTCGAAACATCAGATTGGCTGCTCTGGCCGGTGCACTGCTGCGACTCTGGTCCCGGTCTACTGCACGAGCAGAGGCCACTGATCAACAGCCTGTAGGCCGTGGGGCTCGCTCAACCAGCAGCATCTGGCCAGTGGCCACAACACAACCACCAGCCCCCCCTATGCTTTGTCCTACCCAACAAAAAAAAATAACCTCGAAAATAAACTATTGTTGTAGCAAAAGATAATAAGACCCGGTGGTTGGCACAATGTCACACTGTTTTAATGCAACCAGTTCACCGCCTTTATCTTCCAATCTCTCATATCTATGATTCGCCCATCTCCAGCGGTGTTGACTCCCAGCATTGAAGTATGGTATCCACATCGACTTGTGTATCCCTCGAGTCCGAGTTGATGAATCTTTCTTTGGCCGTGAGATGGTTGGGTTCTTCTGGTGATGCATTGACGGACTTTCCCGCAAGAATGTTATCACGATGTGGAATGGAACCCCTCGTTCATATCTCAGGACGCCACCACTTGCCAGCAATCGGCAAGTAATGTGTGGCATTCATGCAGTCAGTGCCGAGATAATTACTCCTAAAGAGTCCTAGCATTCGGTCCTAGGGATGATGGCCCGGCCCCAGTCCAGTCCAATCTGCGGTTAATTATTGGACCTCGAACGGCCGCTCTTCGGGATGCCGTTTCTTACCTCGTGATGGCACGGCTAGACGCGTCGAGACCGGCCTACTGCAGGAGGGAGGCGTATGTGAGCGCTGTGGCGCTACAAATTCTTGCTTCGGGCTTTTTGTCAGTGGCCGGTTTTGGTACCGGAACAACAATGATGCGTCAATGGCTTTCGATATGAGGATCTCCGTATGTCTCTCCCTAGAGTCTTACACTAGAGTGATCAGAGGCAGATACAGAGATAACGCTTGAGATCACGCACGAGCACTCATATGAGCCCTGTAATGCGTAATTGTCCCTTCTCCGGGTGGAAAGGTCGATGATAGGTCTCATGATCAACGGGTACCTCCGAGCTCCACGTTTCCACCATCGAGCCCGCTGCCGGATCATGCCCCATCCATATGCATACAGGCAAGTAATTTCGTTCCCAAAGCTTCTTCAGTATTCATATGTCAGGTAACGGAGGTTCGGAGGAGTTGTTTCCACTACAGCGCTATGGTCGCATGATCAAAAGTATATTTTAAGGGCGGCTCAATTCTATTCGCCGATGGACTCTATAATCAAAGACCCGAGTGTTACAGAAAGACAAGATTACCCTCTCTATCTCACTCTCTCTCTCTCTTTTCTTCTCATACGTGTACAATGCCGTACTCGTACATGGAACATGGCGTGCCCACAAAAAAAAAATTTTTTTGAAAATTAAAAAGAAGGAAGGATTGTGACCTTGAAAATTCTTTCAGTGCTGGCTGACCTATCCCGAAGAGTCTTTCTTCGTACTTCGTAAACAAGAACTTGGCATAGAGCGGTCAGGAACACGCTATCCCTCTCCCGGAATCGTGAAGGTGGATTAAGATGCTTAGACTACCAGAGGCCATGTGGACTGCCTGTACGAAGTAGGAGGCTGTTGATAGCCAGCGGATCCTGCCGGGCGCCTACGCATGATCGAGAGAATGCTAAGGGAAATGTCTTGAAAGACCTGTTCAATCGGATCAAGACAACCCAACATGAGAACAAAAACCTAATGCACATTTGGTATCCACTTGCCCTCTTTTGCCTGAACTCCGCTATACCAAGTCTTCACCGCTATCTTTCAATCTTATTCTCTTCCTCATCCATAGACAAGTTTCTTGTAGAATTTCTGTTCAACTGCGATAAAAACTAGTTTTCAGCGATTGTATTTGCTACCATCCGCCATAACGATGTTCGCTAAAGCCCAACAAGAACTATTCTAGTTAATCGTGATTGTTTGCTATTTACACCCCCCTGTGGAGAAAATCTGTGTCACAATATGTGGAATATTTTCAAGTATGAGCATGTTTGGTGTGCTCACATTCGAAATCCAGGGTAGAGAATTATGAGGATCCACCAAACATGTATTGGCGTTTAGTGGTCGCCATTGAAGCGATGTAGCTCTTTCAGGTCCTATCTAATACAGACCTTCAACCATGGGCCTCGGGCAGATTCACCATCCATAGCCAAACTTCTGAGGCCTCATAGTTACAATAATCTGACCAGCATTGTGTCTCTCTAAAGATCAAAAGAGATGCAAGAAGAGCCGTAGGGTGTCATTGATCTGACTCCGTCGAATATGAAACATCGAGAGATGACCTCCGAACTCCCTGAACCTATACCTCAATCCAGCGCCATGCAATGCAGTGCCTATCATCTTACAAAATAACATACATGCAAAGAGCATCAATCAGCTCATTCATCTTCATTAGACTGAAACCTCCTTTCCTTCTTTCTTCGATCAGCCTTGAAGTGTTTTTTGGAGTTTTTGATCTCGCTTGCATCTACGCCTGTTTCAAGGGCAGTCATCTGCTTTGCCTTACGGCCAGATAACTGTTTACGACCTTGCTCGGAGTACTGATGCTGGAAGGGCATCTTCATGTGCCCTGCATGCCCCGAAGTAGAATTGAAGAACCCTTTGTCGAACTGGTGGCTTTTAGAAGGATTAGGTGGCGAGAGTAGCTCTTGGGGCTCATCCGCAAGAGACATATTGCTCTCGACTCCATCCGCTAACTCTGCTCTCCTTTTCGCGAGGAATGTAGCGCGCTGGGTCTGTGGAAGGTGATCAACATCGTAAAGCTCTCTATTGAATTCTCTTCCGTCGATAGGAGGGTCAGAAGGAGGCGGTTGACAATAACAGAGAATGCCACCAATATATGCCTTCAAAATGTAGCGAGAGGCGCGAGCTTCGTCCGGTGGACCCGAGCCTTTTCTGAAGTAGCCATGAGCTCGTGCGTAGGCCCTCAGAATATCGCCAGCTGTTGGCACTCCAGTTCCACCATCTTCTACTGGCCGTAATGGGACTTTGAGGTTGAAGACAGCCTCAAAGAAGGTTTTGGGAATCCGCTGTGCAACCAGGCCCGCAGGCCCGTAGAATTCCCGTTGATTGTCGATCGGCAGGACGCCACTACAAACAAGTTCTGCCTTTGTCGTGGCGAAGTTAGGAAAGACAAGGCCAGGACAGTCACAGAGGATAACATCGGATGATAGATGTATTGTTTGAAAATGTTTCGTATGACCAGGCGTTGAGGAGACTGACACCTTTTTCTTCCCAATCAATGCGTTTATTGTGGAGGATTTTCCTACATTAGGATAGCCAACCAGTCCTATAGTTGTTTTGCGAGGTTCTGAATCTCCGCCCTCCGGCAGCTCAGGGGCATTAGCAAGAAAAACTTCTTCCAGCTCGTCCACAGTAAGAATTCGTGTTCGTCGATCATTATCCTCTTCTAAATCTTCTTCGCTAGACCAAACGTCTTCATCTTCTTTCCGTTCCTGGATTGCAATCTTCTTGGCTTCTTTAGCGAGTGCATCTACAGGTTCTTCACCGTCTGATTCAGAAAGATCATCAGCTTCATTCATCTCCTTTGCCAGTGAAGCCGAGAAAAATTGGTATGCTATTCCTGTTTCCTCAAAGTAAGTAGCCCATGCCTCTCTTTGCATGGGGGTCATCATGTCAGCTTTGTTAACAAGTAACAAGGTCTTCTTGTTTGCATCAACTTCTTTGACATATCTTTCCAAATCTTCAGAACGGTACAGGAGAGGATTACGCGCGTCAACGATTTGGACAACTAGGTCTGATCTCTCGATGACTCTCCAAAGCTGTCTCCAAACTTCAATGTTTCTTTCAAAGGGAGTCATTAGCAAATCATGGTTCTCTTGAAGATTTGCTAAACCCCGTCGCCATTCCAAAAGACTTTCTCTTTCCCGTCTATCGAGTTCCTGTGGTGTTATCGAATGATCCCACGGCGGACGTCGCGGAACAGTAACATGATCCTTATAGGCCTTCTGCTTCTTTAAAGTTGCTTTCTCTTCCTGCGGTGAAAGTAAATATGGGTTATGTTGATCGGTATGTATGATTTTTATGTTTTCCAACTTCTCTGCAGTGAAGTCTGTGCCAGCTAATTCTGCTGTACTTAAGAAATCGTCAAGCGCTTGCTGTTCCGTCACGCTTTGTAACTTCACCCATGCTGGATCTTGCTTTTCGTTGGTCAAATACTAGTTAAAATATTAGCATAGGTACGATAGTCCAAGGAAGCAGGCTTTTACAGTTTCGCCGCCGGGTCCACTGCGTTGAATGGCTCCCGCTGACACTTTCTTTCTATCCGCTCCTTTACCCTTCCCAAATCTATCATTCATCAAGCTGTTCCCCAGCCCCACAGAATTCTTCGACTTTGCCAAAACCATGATGAAGATCCAGTTGTTTTGGGTATGGGCTGCTTTTAGCTGTGGAAGTATACACCGAGAGTATGGCTGTAGACCTGAGAATTGACGGTGGGGGTTCAAAACTCACCCCACCCACGTCATGAGCTGCCTTACGTACTTAGGGTTGTGACTGAGATAGCAACGACTCAACTGAACAACAGTGCGATGAAGTATATAAGGAAATAATTAAGTAAAATATCAGGTATATGTAGTTTTAAGGCTCACAGTTCGGGTGAGAAACAAAATTTAGTCACTCGGTGCTTTGTGTTCTGGTAATAAGATCTACTTCTAGGATTTTATATTTTTCCCCGAGATTCCAAATGATTTATGACAAATCAAATTAGTTTGACTAATGCATTTTACAACAACCATATTCTATACTTAAGATGTCTAGGGAAAATAGGCCTTTAGATAATTGACTTTATAATTATACAAATTTAATAGTATTTCGTATTTTAGAGGGTTCAGAAAGTTTAATGTACATATATAATTCTATCGTTGGAATAAGGACCTGTTCAAGCCACCCACATCTCTGTCCTACGTATGCGTTCTGTTTTGTATGGATACAACAAATTGAATCGAATTTACAAATGTCTAATGGTGATTGGTATCTTTTCCTATCTGGCTCCACCGCTCTCGAAGGGTAAACCTAAAGCGCTCATCAGCACGCGCGCATCGCGGTCCTCTGCGGCAGTGGTATGTAGTATAATATCAACACCGAGAATCATTTGAGGGGGATATCTGTGTAGACGTCAGTACACTATTGTCAAGCCTTTGCCACAAGACTTACGCGTCATAGTTGACAGCTATTTCAGGCCAGTTGCCGACGGTCTCTGGAGACATCCCAATTTGTAAATTTCCCGATCGATCACCTGCTCTTACATTCATACCTCTAAAGTCCTTGACTTTGGGCAAAACAACGCCCACAAAAGTACTGAAAAAGTGCCACATCAGCTCGCCTTGCAATTGTACTGAAACCGAGATGGGTTTTCCAGCTTTTTGAGTAAATGAGGTGCGCTGGCCGGCGGTAGATCCTGTTTTTGCGTAGTGAACCGTCGCCCGTTGCCCTGTTAAAGCTTGCATTACCATTTGAGCAACCTGGAGGTGAGCTGTAGACGAGGGGGCTTCTCGTACTAGACTATGCACGGTGATTTTGGAGAGGCCAGGAATATTGCGAAAACTTATGTTTTTCCGAAGTAGTGGAAGTTGTGGACGGCCTCGAGGTGGTCGTCGTCCTCTGTTCTTGTAGTATGGTGAAGATTCATCCCATTCTCGAAGACGTGGCGCTTTGGCTGGCAGCTGCGTACCAGGTGGGATATGCTCGTAGAATAAGGTCATCAGATCTGCTGCAACCACGTTATTGTAGGTTTGTAGGTAGCGCGGCAACGAGAACGGTCCTGGAACAAAGTCGCGAGCGGCGATATCAGTCTTAGGAGGTGGCTGGTGGGGATGTAAGGGACCTCTATGGTATCTTGGAGGTCTAAACTTGTATCTGATGATTGTGAGATGAAATAATCCAGTCCTTCTGAGAGAACAGCTTACCGACTGGAGGGTAATTGGGCCTTGCGGGAATGAGCTTGAGTTACAGGGTCGAAGTTGGCTATCTGCGAGTCCGTGAGGCCTGTGGACGATAACGAAGATGCTTCATTGTCGGGTCCATCTTTAATGTTGGCTGGAGAAGTTCGTCGCGAAGGGGTCGAGGATAGTCCTCTTGCAGCGGGAAGCTTGAAATTCGTTGAAACAGGTATTCTTGTCGTAAATCTAAGCGTGTGTGCAGAAAGACCATGTGCAGCCATATCAGCCACCCAAAGCTCAGTCGGAGCTTGAGGTGAAAATATGCGGACTATAAGCACGCGGTTGAGTTGAAAGGCACTCACAACTTTTCCTGGTCCAATGCCCGAGGTAAGTCCGGCCGACATCAAAGTCTTGGCGATGTGGTAAGTTCGCTCTAATCCCCTCAATCCTCCCCCACCTTCTGGACACGACCACCGAACAGACGTGAACCAAGCAAAGCATGATCGAGCACAATTTCTTTTTGCTTTCTTTAAATCTTATGCCAAGTTTCCTTCACATGAGTTCTTCTCCAAGGTCATGTCATTTGGAGTATTGTGTGCTAGGAAATGCGGGAGGAACACTAGGCAACCACCTGGTCAAAACCCCTAAGACAGCCTGTCAGGCTGGATAATATCTGCAGATTTCAACGATGAGCTTGAATAGGCTTCTTAGTCGGCGCGATAAACTCAGGTTGCGCCGAGACCAACCGTCCACTAGCAATACGCACTTCAACGGTTCATTCAAAGAGAAAGAACCGGTCACTGCTGAACAGGATGATCAAAAGGTCAAGGACATTCAGTCGAGGCTTTGCGAGCAGCAAGCCGGTACATTTACGGACGACGACATCAATTATGCACTGAGGCTTCCATTTACAGGTGCGGACGTACCAAGGACGGTGGAGTTTCTGAAATTCTTGCAAGACTCCCAGGATCTTATCGTGACAAGTTACGACCCAACGAAAAAATTCTTAGGGGCTATCAATAGAAACAACGTTACCTGCTATCTAGATTCTCTTCTATTTGCTATGTTTGGATGCCAGGACAGCTACGAACCTATGCTTGTTAACCGATTTGGTGACCCGAAGAAGGATAGGCTTGCCACACTTTTAAGACTCTGGGTCAACCTGCAGAGGGCAGGCAAGCTGATTACAACCGATATTATGAGACAGATACAGGATGCTTTAGCTGACCTGGGTTGGGCAGAGGCTGCAGAGACAAAGCAGCAAGATTCTGGGGAGGCTTTCACATTCATTACAGAACAGCTTGGATTACCCAATCTGTACTTGAAGATGGATTTGTTTCACCACGGAAAAGAGGACGCTAAAGATGACCATAAAATCGTTCAAGAAAGGCTACTGGAGATGCCGATACCGGATCCTTCCGAGGGTCGTACGACTATCACCTTGGAGGACTGTGCCGAAGAGGCTCTTAATGCCAAGGTTGAAGTGAGGCGGTTTTTGGAGGGAATACAAAGACGTGACACTGCAGGCTCTATTAGATCACAGAAATCATACGAGTTTTCTAAAGGGAATGCGGTTCAAGTCGAAGCGACCGAAGTAAATGGCTCGGAGCCTTCTACACCTTCACCAGCCCGTACACAGAGTCCATTTCCGCACGAGCATTCTAAGAAACCCTTGACCTTGCAGCATAGAACACCAAGCATAATCCAAGAGAGTGTTGTGCAGAATAACGTTAACGACTCAGAGAGAGGATCAGATTCGAGAGCTAGAGCTGGAAGTATTCGCAAGGAGGTGATGATTCCGGCATGGCAAATGTATAGTCTGATTCCTTTCCATACGGACTATTCGCCGGAGAACGACGCCCAAGTTGCTCATCATTTCCGACTGAAGCGGCCTATCTTTGGCATTCGCCTGAAAAGGTACGGGCTTAATAAGGACGGAAAGCCAACCCGTAAGGAAACTTACATCGATATTCCGGTAGATATGGCGTTTCCGTCATTTATACATGACGAGAGCACGGATAAAGACTCCGCTAGCTTCGGCAAATTCAAGCTTGCCCTTCAGTCTGCTGTATGCCATCGGGGAAAGTCGACAGAATCTGGTCATTATGTTTGTCTTGCTAGAGGTCGCAATGCGAACGGACTAGACCGGTGGTTCCTGTTTGATGATCTGGCGTTAAAGAACAGGGTACGAGAAGTGGACGTGTCGGAAACATTAAAGACGGAAACCCCGTATATTCTTTTTTACCAAGTCCAGCCAATTGAGGATTTTGATAGCAGTAGGCAGCCGGGATCCACAACTTCTATCGGCCAGGACTCAGGAGTAGCGGGGGTCTCTTCAACACCTTCTAGCGATCTGCGACAAGGCAGCGACAAGTCCTCCGGAAGGATCAGTCCAGATGATACATTTCCATCTGAAGGTCCGCGGGGGAGAGCTAGTGATGTTGGTGAAATACGACCCAGCATCGCTCCAATTGAAAGCAGCCAAGTCAACAGCGAAAGCTTTCAACAGAAAGGCCATCAAGCCTCAAAATCTTTGACTGTGGATACTAACGCTGTTCCGTCACGAAGATCTTCTAAATTCAGCAAATCAGGCTCCAGAAGCCGGCCGACTAGCTCCAAAGAGCACCGTCACAGTAGTTCATTGAATCGCCTCACAGGAATAAGTTCTGAAGCTGTGGATCGAATTTTGAGCAACTATTCACAAAACCAGCCTTCCAAACCGGCTGCCAATACCATGGCGGAAGTTGTCATTGCTGCGCAAGAGAAAGAGAAAGAAAAACAAAAGAAGAAAGATGAAAAGAGTAGGAATAGACTTAGTACACATGGGGCGTTTATTAGGAGTATAAATAGTAAGGTACCGGATAGGGAATGCATTTTGATGTGAACATAGCAGGTATGAGCGGTCGGAATCGGATGGAAGGCGTTGCGGTTCGCTCGGGTGATATCAACTTTCCGGAATCGAGCTATACAAGATAGATTCACTTCATCCATCACCTCGGTTTGATGCGCAGGCCACATGGATATTGTTCCTTAACCTTTCGCCTGAAAGGTAGATTAATCGACAGTTGTCATGCAAAACATAGGGTTGGCACATCATTCCTATGGTCAGGGCTAGGAGAGCAGCTGGCACCGGAGGATCACTGAAGGCACAGATGCCTCTGAGCTGTGGCTTTATCAAGCCGTGCATGGTGAAAGAATTCAAGTTATCGATTACAGCTCGTAAAAACCTAATTATTCTGGCGCGTGGTTGGGAGAACTGATATTCTTTGCGTTTCAAATTTCGGATTTCTTATCGATGTATTAATAATGGCTTGTCGTTTGGCAACAGTGGATGTTGTACCGGGTATGGTTGGTGAATGGAATATACGACCGACTACATACTAGGGTGGTTATTTGTGGATTACCAGAGAGTACACAGGCAGCAATAATCAAGACTGCGTACACAGGGCTTGTTCGGGTTGAACTGGTTGGTATTGAAGCTATTAATTTGCTACTTGTAAATAGTAGGACGCTTGTCCACGTATAACCGACGTCAAAGATAATAATTTTGATATCTAGTAGTAACATTGTGACATATTACATTTTGTCTTGGCTAAGTAAGAGGAGAAGAAGCTGAATGGACGCGAGAATTTCGTAAATTATGCCGACTACTGAATCTTCCTTGAAAAAAAAAAATTAAGGATATGTTCCGGCGAGACCGGTACCTGGCGGTCGAAAACATTACACACCTTATCACATATAAAATGGTCATACGTTGAGATGCATCTAGTGGGCCTCTATCCTAGGGATTGTTTTCACTATTGAGAGTTCCAGCGTTGGCATAGGTGTTGTCTAGGTAGAACACAGCTTTTAAAGGGTAGCTTTCTGGATGGGAACGGTCAATTGACTTTGCATTCACCTGGAAAATGACAGCAGAGCTAACCAGGCAACCGGCTGCTTTATGCTTCGATGAATTCAATTTATACAGCCAACCCGATTCAACAATGAATGCGAAGACTGCCATGCAACCCAAAACACTCTAGTCGGAAAAGCGCTTCACCGCCTTTGCAAAGATGCCTAAGCGCTCGCGTTCGATATCGTCGTCTTCATCCGACGCGCCGCAGCATGCACCGGAAATCCAGTCGAGAGGGCGCACACAGTTGTTGTCTCCAGTCTCGAAATATAAACGGACCACGAGCGTCGAACCGCCCCTGATGCTGTGCGATCTCCCGCCTCACGAGCCCATGCACTTGCCTCCCGAGGAATTCGACGTGCATTACGCGCGCGAGCACACGAACTGTTGCTCGGCGTGCTCCGCGAATCTTCCTTCGGCGTGGATGCTGGAGCTGCACATTCGTGAACTGCACGATCCTATTGTTGCTGCTGACAGAGAAAGCGGTGAAAACACGGTAAACATCATCCTAGCATCTGGTTTTGTGTGATCCATCGACTGATGTAAAGTCTCTCAAGTTTAAATGCTTCGTGGAGACCTGCGACCGTCTTTGTTCTGCTCCCGCACGACGACGCTTGCACTTGATTGATAAGCACCAGTATCCAAAGGACTATGACTTCAATGTTGTGAGGACCGGCATTACCGCGGACAGGACAACGCTACTTCGAAAGGGCAGGGCCAGAAGCTATGATTCACGCCGGGACACCGGTAGGAGGGGAGGAGGGCTAGGTAAAATGACCGGGAGACTTTCTAGACGGAGAAGCTCTGCAGCGGAACAACCAGAGAGCTTAAAACCAGAGTCTACGGCTCCAGTGTCAACTCTTAGCAACGAAGCAGCCATAACCGGAGAAAAACCCGAACACCAGCTAGCTGACTTGTCCACAACTTTAGGAAAATTAAATATCGAAATGACGCCTCGGAGCCTTCTTATTAGAAAGAAGCAGGCGAGCTAGTTCCCGGACTGTCTGGCAACCAAAGTATTGGGACGTTAAATTCTCTGGTCAAGTAACTTTGATAGTCAGGGTGCTCTTCCAGCAATGGGACCTATTATTCCGTATTGATGGTTTTCTTGAACTCTGGGTCTATTTGCTTAGAATGCTAGGAGCCGCAAGCCTACTGCTAGAAAACTCTTGTGATAATAGCATTTCGACGTCGAAACGGGTATTCGAGGTCTTAGTTTTAACTCAGAAGGTTTACCGGGCTTCAGGGAGAGGAAATTGGGTGTTGTTATGGAGACTACAAGTTGTAAGAAGTATTGAAGCAGTAGTAATATGGAAATGGGGGGCGTGTAGCTGTCGAGGTGAGATTGCCGGTAGTGGCTAGATATGAAGGCGCCAACGGGATCTTAGGCATGGCTAATGCAGTATGTAGAAGCATAAAGCTAAGACTTTTCAAGCTTACTACAGAAGAGAAGATGCATCTAGCGTGAACTATGTCTATCATCGATTGTGAAGTAATGGTACTTGTTATGGCGCGTAAAACATCTTCGAGATCGCTAAGGTGAGTACGCTGGATTTGCAAAGGGGAGGATTGGCAAGAGACTCTAGGTATGGTCATAGACTATGGCTTAGCAACAAATAACTATCTCTACTCAATCTTACATACTTGGGAGTTCGTAGGCTCGCAATTTGTTACTTGGCCTAGAAATAGAGTTATTTGGGAAACTGGGCTTGTCTAACACTAGTCGGTATCAGAATACGGTTGTAGTGTGAAGTGTCATCCATCACCAGCTATGTAAATTAGATGCCCGCCTGAATGCTGGCCCATATACTTCGTAAACCACCGTAACTAGTGGTGTTCAGAAATAAGCGGCTGAATTCCAGGGGTTGCTGCGCATCCTTCGCGTGTATGTCGTACGCAGTAAGCACGAATTAGTCAGTCAGTCAGCCTTGGTAGGCAGACGAGATGGATACATTACTAGACACGTTTAGGATAACTGCCTCTTGTAGAATTACTAACCGCATATAAGGGTATCGAGAGCTATCAAAGATTCCAACTGAAACTACAAGTCCGTGTAAGCCATGCCCGCCAAAACCGCTCCTACGGAAGATATCTGGCACGGCGTCCAAGACCCGAAGAAGCGTAAGCAGATTCAGGACAGGCTGGCCCAACGAGCTCGACGTAAGACCACCACCACCCTTTCCGAATGAACCCCAAAGCGCTTCCTACCCGCGGACTCTCTACTGACGCACAGTGTCAACAATAGGTAGGAGGCTGGCCGAGGGAGGAGGTAAATCGAAGAAGCCATCATCAAACTTGGCACCTGAATTCAGGGGCCGTGCATCTGAAGAAAGCCTCGACGATGTGAATTCTATAGCACCACCGGGCAGTAGTTCCGAGCTTCAGTTATTCAGCGGGCACAGCAGCAGTTCACAACAACAACCACAACAGCCACAAGCGTTCCAGCAGCAAGTAGACGGGCTCCTCCTAATCGATGGCTCCTCCAGCGGTGGTGGTTCGGAGAACGAGATCGCAGTATCATTCCCCCCCATCAATAATCGCTCGACAACCTCCTCCGATCCGTACAAGATCGTACCGATACTGCTGGACCACGAATTGATCACCATGCCCAACAATGGCGCCTGCCAGATGGCTCTCACGCGGAACGGCAAGCTCATGGGGCTGCGGTGTTCGGACCCGCCGTCGAAATCGAAGCCTCAGCCTCCAGATGTCCCCGGTCCTCTTCAACCGTCCAGGCTGCAGCTCGAGACCGTCCATCCGCAATGGATAGACCGTTTCCCCTTCGTCCGATTTAGGGACAATTTCGTGAGCTTCTCGGCCTTCATCAACCTGGAAGAGTTTTTGGAAGATTTCTTTACGATGCAAACCTTTTCGCTGGCTCCGGGAAAACCAACCTGGGATCCTTCGTCCTGGTATATTCACAGGGACTACTATGCAAAATGGGGATGGCTCTTTTTTTGGCCACCGGAGAAGCAAGTGGTTAACATGTAGCTCGACAACAGTCACAAGATATATCTAGTGTTTTTTTTAAAATCGGCATTGTTCATAAGGACCGAGTGTATTTATTTCAAGCCGTCGAGGCATGTAATGTATCCGTTAAACCCCCCCATTGTACAAATACTTCCTAAACACATTAAACACCTGTAAAGATTCCTCCTAAAACCGTTCAACGCTTGTCCAGCCATTGTTAAAAAGGGGTATTTTCATCAAGAATCTTCGAATCAAAGCATCATCTTTAAAAATGCATTACATGAAAGTAGCAAAGCCGGCAATATCCTCGAACACATTATTGCCGACTTACAAGACATCTAGTCGTATCATATCTTCATAATCCCTTCCTTACCAAGGAAAGGGCTTTTGAGAAGCTCGCTGGCAGAGGGACGCTTCTCAAAATCGATCTCAAAAGTTTGTGCCAAGAAGGCTTTTGCAAGTTCGCTGGCAGAGTCCGGCGTATCGGGCTTGGCGTTGGCCCCTGTACCTCCGATGCGGAAGATTGCTTGCATCTGGTTGCAGTTTGGATATGGGTGTTCGCCAGTAAACATCTCCACGATAAGACAGCCCAGTGACCAGATATCGGCCTTTAGAGTGTAGGACGTTTGCTTGACGACCTCGGGAGCCATCCAAAAGACAGAGCCTTGAAGTGACGAGCGGTTGACTTGCCCTTTGTTGGGGTTCGATAACGCAGAAACTTCCACGCGCTTCGAAATACCAAAATCTGAAATCTTGACGTTGCCTTTGTTATCGACCAGAATATTTGCGCCTTTGATATCACGATGAATGATATCACGACCGTGGAGAAAAGCAAGGCCCTGGAGGATCTGGCGGACAAAATTGCAAATCAAGACCTCTTGAAGGCGGCCATATTGGTTAAGCATGGCCGCAACAGAGCCACCCGGAACGTATTCCAGGAAAATATTAAAAAACTCGTCCTGGAAGTTGGAACCGAGGTATTGTACTATGTGAGGGTGCTGTAGGTCGCGTAAGAGATCGATCTCTCGGCGCAAAGCTGCCACCATAGATTCTTTACGCTTGTCGATCTCTGAATTTGCTTTTGATGGCACCTCAACTTGCTTGACGGCCATGAGCTCTCCAGTGATTGCATGCAGCGCAAGGTATACGCTGCCGAACGAGCCCTGACCGATGAGAGATCCCTTCATCCATTTAACGGAATCCCATGAATCTCCGCTCAAGAACTGATCGAGCTCTGGATCCGGGTCTTCTCCATCTTCAGCAATTGCATTGCGATATTGCTCGTTAATGGAAGAACCATCGGCACCAGAGTTGATGGTGCTTTGCTCATCATTATCGGGAGCATCTGTGGCGCTATCAAACGATACGTAAGATTTCCGGTTCTCGGTGGGAGATTCTTCTTGCAATGGCTGCAGGGATGTTGAAGCGACCGAGTCACGCCATCCTGTAAATCGAACAGAGAGAGGCCTAGCCCCAGGCTTTGTTGTTGCGGCTGCAGCAGCACCGCTGAGCCATTCGGCCGAAATGCTCGGCAAGGGAGGAGCATCTTTAAGACTTGAAGCCATGCTGATGTTGCTTGCCATACTCAAGCGGCTTTGAGCTCTGCTCAGACGAGCAGATCGCCTTTGAGATAGCGTAACTGTGCGTTCGATCTGTTCCCGTTTATGGTCAGGGAAGTACGTCGTTAGCTCCTGGCTAATCAGTTCGCTTTCAGGACGGCGACCTTGAGAGAACTGTTTGGCAGGCATTTGACGGCGGGAATCGGTCCTTCTGGGAACAGCCCCATCTGGACCGTGTTCTGCGGCCTTGTTCTGAAATATGTTCATCCGTGAAGGCGGATCGAAGATAGCTGGCGATAGCGGTTGCTGCAGAGTCGATAGCTTTTGGCCTGTTATTTTTTCTATCTTTTTCAAGCTCCTTTCATCGTTGGCGGCTAGGGCGTTCTGATGCATAGAGAGAAGATCGTCAGCGTTGAACGAGCGAGCCTTCTCGATCTCTACTGCGGAGGGCTCGCCGGCGTGGATTTTGCGGAGAATTAGGCGACCTCGCTCTGGTCGAGTGAAATCGGTAGATAGACGGGCAAGCTCGGTATCGCTGACGCGGCGGCAATAGTGTGGCGGCTTGCAATATTCGTCCGTGGTGTAAAAGCAGTAGCTGTTTACATATACTTCGGGGATGTTGAGTTTTCGAAGAGTGTTCAACATGATTTGTTCACCCGTTTTGCAGCCCTTTATCTCGATGACCTTCGTTTCGCCTCCGCTGTGGATGACGCGACATACGGGTAGGTGTATTGGAAGTTTCCCGGCGGTTTGATCTGCGGGATAAGCTCGTCCAACCACTGCTTTCGCACGAAGCGTCGACCCGGCAGGCGTTTCGGGACGGCGCCCATCCGGAGTTTTTGCTGAATTGGGATTGCTGATGTATCCCACTAGTGGCTCCTGGCGGTTGCTGTCCAGGGGGCTCATGTTTCCATAACGGTTGTAACGTGATTTCGAAGGGTCTGCAAAAGGAGACGAAGGCCTTCCGCCACCTGAGGCAAATTGTAAGTCGCCATTCGGCGAAAATTCAACTTGGCGAGAAAACCTACGGCTAGCGGAGGACCCTAGTGTCTTCTCCCGGGCAGATGTAGCATTTCGTGGCGATCCAGATGTAGGATGGTAAGCGGCTCGACTGTCGAGAATTGCCATGGAGTCGCGATTTCGCTTCTTCTGATTTGGGACCGACTTGTTACGGAGTCCCCTAATTCCAACGAAAATACGAACTCTGTCACCGATCTTGTTGATTCCCATCTCTTTAAGTACCGTTTGATCACACTCGATGAGATTGCTGCCGTTTACATGGTTGTCTGTAGAGCGTTAGCGCCCGCAAATTCAGTTCTTGAGAAGAATCGGTGTTTACCTTTGAATGTTTCGGCATAGGCTCCACAGCCAAGAGAATGGAGCCAGTCTACAACTCTTTTCTCGTCCCAAGATCTATTTCTTTTGTTAGAATGGTGGACTAGCCGGGTTCGGCAGATGATAACATACCGGACGGCATCGGGACCGTCGAATCCATCAGAGAATTCGCTCTCCGTGGGACTGGCGAAGGTATTGTTCGTATGTGAACTACTTGTCAATGGCGTCCTGTGACTTGGAGTACTGGACACATAGTCCCTCATTGAGGAGGAATCACTAGAGCCCAAACCCGCAGACATGGGTATGGAAGCCTTGTGAGCTAGCATCGCCATCCTTTCACCACCTCTATACTCCTAGACTCCTATACTTTT
>JANIPN010389483.1:0-13734 GCA_027478595.1 Erythroxylum anguifugum
GCGCCGTCGGGCGCACGAAGGGCGGCGGCAAACGCGAGCATGGCATCCGGCAAGGTGTCCATCATCGGATGGTCGCCGCCAGATCGGGTGTAGGGCTCGGTTCGGATGCCGTACGCTTCCATCCAGGCTCTGGCGTGTTCGATCGCCAGTCCCCGCCGCTCACCACTGCGATCAGACATCGCTTTCGTCTCCGTGCCAGCCACCTTTGCCGCGGCAGACATCACAGCGAACCGTGTGACACGGTGGATCGGTGCAGACGCAGCAGTCCTCGAAGCAGCTCTCAAGCTCTCCTTCGCCGCCGCATTGCCAGCATTCGATCCAAGGCCGATGGTCGAAGGCATCGTCCAGTTCACCACTGCGCTCAGAGGTCATTCGGAGGACTCCTGGAGAGCGAGGCGGCCGGCGGAAGTCCGCCGCGCGCGGCAGATCAAGCTCGCAATTTTGAAAGCAGCCATGAGGACATCGGCATTCGACGCGGAGCTGCGGGTTATCGCGAGCGCCTGCCTGACGAAGCGCTCGGCCTTCGCGATTTCCGCCTCCGTCAGCTCCCGCCCCGCTCGCGTGCTACCGGGTGGCATGAGAGGTCTCCGCTTCGGCGATCTTCGCGGTGAGGAGGGCGCGACTGGCGTTTCGTTCCAAGAGCGTGTGGAACAGAGCGGCTAGACCGGCGAGGGGCGCCGTCGCGCCGCGAGCGCGGAAATACCCCGTCGGGTTAACCGGATCGTCGTCCGGAGCGTGAAGGCCGAGCCACCAGTGGTCGCCCTTTTCCTCAACGACGCGCCGCCAGCCCGGCAGCACAGAACTGACGAGGCCGAAAGTCGCGTCAATGGAGTCGCACCAGCCGTCGTGTCGGATGACGTAAAGTTCAGGATCGTAGCTGACGAGCCTGTTCGCCTCGCCGGTCTCGTAGAGCCAACGAGCGATCTCTACATCGAAGTCGTGGTCCGGCGCGGCGAGCGATTGTGCGCCCTCAAGCAGAGCCGCGAGCGCGAGACGTTCCCGCTCTCTCAGAGCCATCAGATCCTCAAGGCTGGGCATCGGTGCCTCCGGTGATGGCGGAGCGGACACGCTTGGCGGCCTCGAGCGCCGGACCGATCGCCGGCCCGATCTCACGCAGGATGACGAGCGACCCGCGATGGCCGCCGACGTCGTCGCCCTCTGCATCGACCGCGTCGCACAGCTCGTCGACTAGCCGAAGAATAGGCTCGACTGCCGTCGCCAGCCCATCGGCGCGGGTGCGTTCTGCGGCGAGGGCGGATTCGGCTCGAGCCCAGGACTGGATGAACCAATCCACCCAAAGGGCGATGAACGATGCGTGCGCCTCGTCGCCAGACCGGTAGGCTGTGTCGATCCTGTCGAGCGTCACCCGGACCGCTTCGTCGATCAGTTCTGGGGCTACCTGGATAGGTTCGCGCGTCAGGGCCTCATGCAGAGCCTTCGATGCCAGCGGCCCCCGTTCCCTCTCAGCCTCGGCGAGGCGGCGAGAGAGGTCGGCGTTCTCGGCATCTTTCCGCCGAGACGCGATCACGAGGCTTTTGATCTCGGCACAGTGACAGCCTTCGGGGTTGCGGCACTGCCCTCGGCCGCTCTTCCGCCATTCGCACCGAGGCGACCAATCGAAGCTTTCGGCTTCGGCTAGCGCCTCTCTCAGCGCCGTGTGTTGGGCGGAGGTCATGGGCGCTCCACCTTCTGCCTTCGCTTCCACGCACGCTCGCGCCAAAGCCGCCACGTCAGATCCGACAGCAAGCGGTTCACAATGGCGCCCTTATTGATCCTCAGCCGGCGCGTGTTCGGGTAGGCGCCAAACCGAAAAACGATCTCGATCCGCAAAGGATTGAACCGTTCCCGCCATGGAATGAGCGAAGGTCGCGTGTAATCGCCGCGATCATGTCGGACGACGTAGAGGTTGCGTCGATTGACTAAGATCGTCTCAGGACAGAACATCGCCCCTACTCCTCTGGCCTGTCGTCGGGCGGGGGTGGGCTACGGCGTGCAAGAGCATTTTCACAACGAACGCAGCGATCTTGAATGAGACAATCCAAGCTCCAACCGTGTGCCGGGAGTAACCCACAAGCCGCGCGCTGGTTTTTCGATTTGACAAAGCTGTCCTCGATAACTTCTACGCAGTGCAGTCGCCAACCGCGTTGACCGGCATCAAATCCTGTTGCAGGACTTCTTGGGTTCGGAGCCGTTGTCAGCCAACAAAGCGTTGCCGGATCGGAAGATAACGCCTTCATCGCCCCGCTCCTTCACCCGATCCCGCCGCGTCCGGATGCGCCTCGGTCTGGGGAGTGGGGTCGGATGCGAGGGCGAGGATCTGGTCAGCTTTCCTGTAAGCATCTGCTTTCGCCTGCACGACCATGTCGTGAAGGTGCGGATCGTCAGGCAGCGGCAAATCGAGAAAGCTGTGCGGATCAACGATCCGCGCCACCGCATCCCGATCCCGCCGGGCCGGCGGTGCTGCCCGCTCCATCAGCCACGCGTAGCGCTGCTGTGACAGAACAACGTGCCCCGGCCCGATCTCACGGTCTCCGATCCAGCCGAGCCGTCCAGTCAGGACGTGAGCGCCGAAACTATCTGGTGGTTCGGGGTGGGCCGGCGTTGCTGAGCGGAGGGTACCGGAGCGGTAGGCGTTGACGAGGGCGCAGACAAAGGTGAGATCGCATTTGCCCTGTTCATTCCAGAGAAAATGTCCATCTTCATCTGTCTCTGAGTGCAGTACTGCCGTTCCGCTATTAATCGTATCAAGAACGACCTTTGCGTGTCCTTCGCCAACCTCAATGCCGTAATCGGTCCAAGTATCGGATGGGCTGGTGCCGTGGTTCTCCATCTCACATAGGCGCCAGTTTCCCTGCGTCGCCGTCCGGTCCAGCGCCTCCAGGTCGGGGGCGGGTTTCGAGGGGGTGGCGGGCGCGGGGGAAGCGCATGGCCGCAGATGCTGGCGCGCCTCCCCCGGTCCTGTCCCAAGGTGTTCGCGGGTATCTAATCCGCTACTGGCCGTGGGCATCTCGCGAGCGTCCTCCCCGCCATCCTGCGCTGCGGGCTGGGGTGGTTCGGCTGTTTCCGGGGACGGGGCTTCGTAGGCCGTGCGGCCGGGTTCGGTGGTCATGCTTCGTCGCCTCGGATGTGCGGCAGCAACGGCGTCAGCTCGCGTCGCTCGTGCGCGAGCCGCATGTTCTCGCGGACGGCTTCGCCGAAGGTGATGCTGGCGCCCGGAGGGATGGTGTTCGCGAGGAACTCATCCTCGAACACGACGATGCCGACCTCGACGGCCTCCAGCTTCGCCTTGATGACGAGAGCGAGCGCCCGCCAACGTGAGCGGCAGGCTTGCTCCCACGCGGCCTCGGCGGCGGCCGACGATCGGGCCTGACCCTTCGTCTCGGTGTGCGTGAACTCGCGCGCCTGCCGGTCCGGCATCGCGAGCCGGAACAGGATGCGCCGCCCCTTCATCGTGAAGGTGATCGCCGCCTGCTCGTCGCTTTCCATGTGCGCGAACTCGGAGGCGCCGTAGCGACGGACCGTCGTGCGGATCTCCGAGATGCTGCGGTCCATCGGGACCGTCGTGTCGGCAGCGAAGCGGCGGGTCACGTCGCTGGCCTCCTCAACCCCCGGAACGACCGCACCACGCGCTTGCTGTCCTCTCTCCGGATCAGGACGTTGCGAGGCGTGCCGCGGGCCGGCGCACCGAACGCCAGCGGGAACGGGCCGGGACGCGGGCGCGAGAGCCAGCGGGCGAGCACTTCGACCGGGCGGCCGCGCTCGAGGTAGCGGGTGCCGACGATCATGGCGTCGGCCTCCGGTACGCGATGGCGAGCTTCGGCACAGGCGCCGTGGCGCGATGCTGCGGGTTGCCCGGCGGAAGGCCGCGGCTCACCCACAGTCGGCGCCCCTGATCCCTGATGCCGTCGTGGCGATCACGCCGGCGCTTGGCCTGCGCGCGTTTCACGGCGTCCAGGGCCGTCTTGATCTTGTGGCAGGCCTTGCAGAGCGCGGCGCAATTCTCGAGCGTCGGCTCGCCGCCCATCCAGTCTTGAAGGATGTGGTCGTACTCGACCGGGTTGCCGTTCGCGATCGGCGTCGCGCAGGGCGTACCGAGCGCGAGGATGGCCTCGCACACGAAGCCGGAGCGGTCGCGAGCTTCGCGCTTGGTCTTGTTCGAGAACTCGCGGCGAGCCATCAGGACTGCCCTCCAAAGAGATCGTCCTTGCGGGCGTCGGTTACGACTTGCGCGCGGTAGTCCTCTGCGATGGACGCCATCACGGCGATCTCGTGATCGGCCTGCGCCTGGCGCATCCGGCCGGCCTCGATCAGCCGCGGGTACACGCTGCGGCGCTTGTTGAGCTCGCGCTCCGCGCACCGAACCTTCTCGGCGGGCGTGAACACGAGGGCGCTCATGCGACCACCGTGATGGTCTCGGCCGCCCGCGTCAGGCCCGTGTACAGCCAGCGCTCGCGGTGCTCGCGGAAGCCGCCGCTCTCGTCGAAGAGGTAGACGTCATCCCACTGCGAGCCCTGGCTCTTGTGGACCGTCAGCGCGTAGCCGAACGTGAACTCGTCGCAGAACCGGCGCTTCTCCCAGGACAGGTCCTCGTAGGTGCCCTGGAAAAACTCGTGGCGGACGAAGACCTCGGTCGCTTTGCGCTCGGGCGAATCCTCCGAGGTGACCAGCATCGCAACGCCGATCTCCTTGGTCTCGACGATTGCCTCGACCTGCCAGAGGCCGCCGTTGAGCAGCTTCTTCTCCCGGTTGTTGCGCAAGCAGACCAGCTTGTCGCCGACCACGGGGTGCCGGCCGGGCATGCCCTTCAGCGTGCGGATCCGGTCGTTGAAGTTGCGCCGCGAGCGGTTGAGCCCGACGAGCACCTGATCGGCATTCAGGACCTCAGTCTGGTCGACGGCATCGCGAGCGATGACGCGGCTCTCGCCATAGGCGCCGCGCTGGAGCCGGCCGCCCTCGCGCACCGTCATCGACATCCGGATGATGGGGTTCTCGGCGGCCTGACGATGCAACTCGGTGAGCATCACGTCGGGCTCGTGCTCGGTGAAGAAGCCAGCATCCTTGACCGGTGGGAGCTGCGCCGGGTCGCCGAGCACCAACACCTTGGTGCCGTACGAGAGCAGGTCGCGCCCGAGCTCCTCGCCGACCATCGAGCATTCGTCGATCACGACGAGCTCGGCGTTGCGAACCTCGCTGTTCGGGTTGAGCCGAAACTTCGGCTCCCACTGCTCTTCCGATTCCTCGACTTGATAGATCATGGAATGGATCGTCGAGGCGTTGTGGCAGCCCTTCCGGCGCAGCACGAGCGACGCCTTGCCCGTGAAGGCGCCGAACAGCACCTTGCCCTTCACGTCGCCGGCGAGCTCGCGGGCCAGCGTGGTCTTGCCGGTTCCTGCATAGCCAAACAGCCGGAAGACCTGCTTGTCCTCGTCGTTCTGAAGCCAGCGCTGCACATCCTTGATGGCACGCTCCTGCTGGGGCGACCATGTCATCGGCTGCGCTCCGTCTTCATGAGCGCTTCGATGTCGACGTCAGGGATCAGCGTTTCGACGACGTGCCGCTTTCCGGCCTCGACGAGATCCTTGAGTTGATCCTCCGAAAAGTCGGTGAGGCTCATCGGGATGCGGTGCTCACCGCCGATGGCGGCGATGCTCTCGACCATGTTGAGGTCGAGCAGGATCGTGTTCGAGACTGAGCGTGAGGTGTGCTGCTCGTCGAGGCAGTCGGCGGTTCGGCTGCAGAGCAGCCACCAAGCAGCAAGGTTCGGGCTGCGGCCGACGCGCAGGCGCTTGGCCTCGACGCTCGACCCGACCGGCAGCTGAGCGAGCAGCTCGGCGTCGTAGGCGCTCGCCGGCTCCAGCCCGTGCTTCGTGAGCTTGAGGATGATCTTGTCGACGTGGCGGGCCAATGTTCAGCCCTCCTCGCTCGGGAGCGGGTTCTTCGCCTTGCTGCGAGCGATCTTCCATTTCGAGCGCTGATCCTCGGTCACGCCCATGCCGTCGCGTTCGTCGACCGTGCCGAACCAGAACTTGTCGACGTCCTCTTTCGTCTTCGCATCGGCGAAAGCGGCCTCCATCCGAGCTGTGTACGCGGCCACAGGATCGCCGCTGGCGGGCTTCGCGGGCTCGGCGGGTGTCTCGGCATTCGCAGGCGCCGGTGCGGCTTCCTCAGCCGCCTGAGACGATCGACGAGGCGCCGCGGGCGGGATGCTGTCGTCAGGCTGATCCTGCGGCTTGATCCGATCGAGCGAGGCCATGACGCGCTCGCGCAGGCCCTCGACGTCGGAATTCGAGAGCTGGCCTTCCTTCAGCAGAGCGTCGCGTTGAGCGATCGTATTGTTCCAGCAGATGATCAGCCGCTCCCGGTCACCGGGCTTTGCAGCGTCGGCCGCGTCGCCGATGAAGATCTGGTAGTGACCGCCGCCCTTGAACGAGGCCGGGATCGCGAAGAGGTCCTTCGCCCGCGCGTTCGCCGCAATCTGGGCGTTGCCGGGGAAGTCGCTGCCGTCGCTCTTCTGCGGCTTCGGCTTCGGCTGATCCGCCGACTTGGCGACGCGATCGAGGTGCTTTGCCTTCAGCGCGCGCGCCTGCTCGACGCCGCCCTCGTAGTCCGACAGCAGCGCCTCGGCGTCGAAGTCGGTGTAGCCCTCATCGACCTCGTCGGCCGTCTTCGCGAAGCCGAGCCGCTCGTCGAGCTCCTCAAGCAGCGACTCGGCGCTGACGACGCCGTCGGTGTCGTGAGCAGGCTGAGATGGGCTGGACGCCGAAGCCTGCGGGCCGGGGGCATCTGCACCCGCGGCTCCAGCGTCCTCCACCGGCGCGTTATCCCGATCGCGCTCGGTGTGTCGTGATGGCTGATGCTCGATGGTCGGCTGCGGCTGCTCGCGGCGTGGCGCCGGCGGCGGCGTCTCACCACGCGGCGAGCGATCCTCCTCGATCTCCTCGCGCAGATACATGCCGCAGAGCACGTCGGCGAAGAGGTCGCGAAGCGCGAAGGCACGCGCCCGCATCTGCAGCATGCGATCGGGATACTGCGTCCAGGGCCCGGATCTGCCCCAGAGCTTTGCCCGCTTGGCATCATCGACGCTGAAACGCCGGACGGATTGCTCGCGCTCGTTCTTGCGCTTGACCTCGCAGACGGCGGCGCGACTATCGCCGGTGCCTTCGATCCGCTCGTTCACGTACTCGCAGAGGCCGGAGCCTCTGACGAGCGACATCGCCCCGTCGCCCCATAGCGTCGGGCGACCGTTCACCACGGCGATCCGCTGCAGCGCCGTCATCGGCGGCAGACCGATCTCCAAACCATGCATGATCGCGACCATGCACTTCTCCGGCGTATCCATGTCGTTCGGCGCCATGCCGGCGGTGCAGATGACTTTGCCGAGCCGGTAGGCGTCCTCCATCGTCTGCGGGACGACGGCCTGGATGCGACCGCCGGCAACGAGCTGAGCGCGGGTCTGTTCGACGGGTACGAGCGCGTTCACGGGCGATCTCCGGATCAGGTGGCGGACTGGACGGTGCGGAGTTCGAAGCCGGGGACCGTCAGCCCGGCCCGGATGTCGGCGGCGGCCTGGGCGCCGAGCTCCGCGCACACGGCCGGGCGCGTCCAGAAGCGAGCGTCCGAGCGGTAGTGCTCGATCAGCGCCGCCATGTCGGTGACGTGCGGCTCGGTGCTGGCGCGTAGGCTCGTCGCCCGACCGCGCGTGCCCGCCTTCACCTTCGTGTCGGCCGCGCGCACCACCTGACCCGAAGCCGCGGCGTCGGCAGCCTCTTTCAGCTTCCGGGCGGTCTCGGCCTTCAGGAATTCATCCGTCAGGCGCTTCGCCCAGGTCTTGGCCTCGTTGCCGGCGTCCCTGATCGGGTTCCAGAGCGCGTCGACCTCACGGCCGGCCTTGAGGTGCGGTTCCTTTGCGGCCACGCGCTTGGCCTCGGCCTCGTTGGCGAGCTCGGCGAACCGGTTCGCGTAGTTCGCGGCGAGGTCCGCGTGCGCCTGCGTCTCGACCTTGCCGCCGACGTCCTTGAGCCACGCCTCGGCCTGGCGCTTCAGGTCGGCGATCGTTTCGTCGACGACGACGTGCGGCTCGCCGTTGGTGTCGACCCGCGCCTCGGGCACCTCGTCGTGCCAGCGCCCGGTCTCGATCCAGGCGTCGTACTGCGCCTGCTCGACCGGATGCTTCGAGCACCACGCGAAGACGTACTCGCACCAATCCGCTTCCTGCTCGGCGGTGCGCAGGGCCTGCGGCGGGGCCTTCCCGACCTTCACGACCGGACGGCCATCGGAGCCGACCCAGATCGCGATCCCGGTCCTGCCGCCGTTCCGCTCCTGCTTGCGGTAGAAGCCTGGCATCGCGACGTTGCGCGGCCAGTCGACGGTCTTCCCGTCGAGCGCGTCGTTCCACAGGTCGTAATTGCGCTCGACGCTCATGCCGGCACGCGCTCCATGATTGGCTGGGAAAGCAGGGTCTGCAGCAGCAGGAGGTTCGCGAGCCGCTCGGCCGTGGCCGGCCCCGGCTCCCGGATCAGCGACTCGTCACGCAGGTCGTCGATCCAGGACTGCATCGCGCCGGCGAGGACGTTGTCGAGCGCGACGAATTCGACGGGCTGCGGCGCTACGATGGTCTCGCTCGCGGCCGCCATCACAGCAGCCCATCGCGATCGAGAAGCTCGTCGTTCAGCCGGTTGGCGCGATCGAGCGGGCCGGAGACGGCGACGAAAACCAGGACGGCCGCCATGGTCGTGATCGCGACCAGTAGGGCCGTCAGAAGCTCGATCGATTGCGCCGTCGACATTATGCCCTCGCATGCTGATGTTCAGCGAGAGCGACCACGACACTCCGCAGCGAGTTCAGCCGCGCCTCAGCCTCGGCGCGCTCCTCCTTCGTCAGAAGGCTGCCACGCAGCTCCGCTCGCAGATCCTCGATTTGATCGACGATGCTGACTGCAGACGGCGGTTCGTTCGGACTGAGAGTTTTCACGATGCCCTCGCGCCGTGGGAAGCGGCGATGGGCTCAACCTGACATCCGACACGTGTCGTGTCAACACCCTAAATGTTGACATCGTGTCGGTCTTGCTGCATCCACAGAAAAGCCCCGGCGGACTGGCGGTCCGACCGGGGCCTCAAACGGGTCTGAGCATGTGGATGCGCTCCGTCTGGCACACGATCAATAGCACGACAGCTTAGATCGTTCCAGCCGAAATGCAGGTCAGCCTCAGATCCGGACATTGTTCGCGGACGGCAAGTGCTGCGAGCTTAATCCGGCGGGCGGTATCGACGCTGGCGTCGGCTGAGGCGGGAGACTGCGCTTAGGATACCTCGTGACTACCAGGAGCGGCTTCACAGTCACAGCGTACCTGTAGGGGAAACGCGCGAAGCCCGAGCTCGTCGGCTCGAAGAAGTCCCTAGGTTCACGTCTCGACGATGGCGTGACTGGCAGTAAGCGGCGCCGGCTCGGTCCGTCCAAGCCTCGTCTCCTGTCCACAGGTCGTCTGACACGCGCCTGCGCTGAGGGCCTCGGCCTTTACTCAGCCTCGCACGTGGGGCGACCTGTGGACAGATCACAACGCCTCTCAATCCATCCTGTAAGGTGCTAAGATCCTAGACGGATTGAGAAAAGAAACGGATAGGGAAGCGTTTACGGATTAAGCTATGCGCCTGCGATCAGCGCCGCGTGTCACGCGCTTGATCTAGAAAATCGATACCGATCCGACGATCGAGAGCGCTGTCGATTCTTCCGTTAATCGAAAAGAACAGGCAGCGCGCCCTCGAACGAATCGGCGTGTTGTAAGCGTTAGGCGCGTCGTAATCGATGACGCGGGCGAAGATGGCGGGATCCGCATCTCTTTGGCCAAGCGCATCGTAGTCGCTATCCGTGAGCCGCAACCCCACACCGAGCGCGGTTTGTGAAAGCGCAGCGGACGCTACAGGTTGTCGAAGCGGCGGCCCCGAATCGGAAATCCGGCGGTAACCCGAAGGTGCGATCAGCCGAACTTTTATCGCTGTGTCGCATGCTTCAAGAAAACGGGCATCGACGGAAGGTGTGCAGCTCGACAGAACTGTCAGCACAGCCCCGCAGCAAGCAAAAAACCGCATCATGTGCCGTAAAGGTCGTTGGACGTTAGAACTCGGTGTATTGCCTTGATTGCGTTTTTATCGAACTCGATTTCCATCGGCGGATTGTACTGCTCGACAACGATTTTCGTTGCTGTGCGGCGTTTCAGGCACTTGATCAAACCGCGAGCAGCTTGATCGGCCTCGTCGTCGAACTCCGAATTGAGTGCTTTTAACTCCACCACGACGTCGTCGCCGATGGCAGGCGTCTGGGCTCCACCAGCGAAAACAAGTTCTCCAGGCTTGAACCGCGGCACCATGCTTTCGCCGCATACGTAGACGCCGAAAATTCCACGCATGTTCATAATACCTGGCGGGCGACGAACGTAGTTTGCAATCTGCCCGTTCATGTAAAACTCTCCGTTGTCTTCTTTCCCGCCGACCGCAAAGCCATAGACCGGCAAATTCGCCGGCATGTCATTGCGTAGTGGCGCTTCGATGAAAGGAGGAATCAACGGCGTTTTTTCATTTGGGCCAGTGGATGTGCTAACAGTGCCCATATTGCGCTCCTCAAAGTCCTTTACTGTATCGATTTCTGAAACGAGCCAAATGGAACTTACATTGAACGCTTTACCGTATTTTCTGGCATCGGAATACGAAAATTGATTTTGGCCGTTTTCGTGTGCTCTATACGTCGACGACTTCCACCCAAAATGCGCAGCCGCCTGTGAGGCCGATGAGAACCCCGCCGCCTCGCGGGCCTCTTTCAGCCGGTCCTTTGGTTCCTTCATAGCGACATCGTCACACAAAATGTTGACATTTGTAATGTTGACATATCCGACACGCTGCGTGTACGGATGCGTGTCATGGAAACCGTGTCCGATCTTTTCGACGCCTTCGGAGGCCAAGCGGCTGTTGCTCGCGTGCTGGGCGTCGGCGCATCCACGGCTTCCGAGATGAAGCGCAGGCAGTCGATTCCTGCGGAATATTGGCCGACCCTCGTGGGCGAGGCTGAAAGGCGCGGGATCGCTGGCGTCACGTACGAATGGCTCGCGCTGATCTATGCGCGTCAGAGGGGCAGGCTCCCGACGCCCGATCCCTCTTCCCTTCCCGCCGTCGTCTCACCCTCGGCCTTCTGATGATCCGAATTCGCAAGGACGACTATGGTCGACTGGGCTCACATCACCCTGGCCGCGCTGTTGCTGTCGACGATCATCTCGTCGCTCGTGATGCAGATCTTGCTTTTGCGCCTGATCCGCGAACTGTCGGAAATCGTCAGAGAGATCACCACCTTGGCGCGATTGAGGAATCGGGACGGCACGCTGGCGTAGAAGTGAAACTCTGCGGCGCGAGGCGCTTTGTCGCCGCGGGAGACGCCGGTCATGGGTTCTTGGACGCGGATCGACCTTCCTCTCGCCAGCGGGTCGCTCGTCTCGAACAGTTCGTTGGTCGACTCTTCCCGGGCTCGTTGCATCACGGCCAGCTCGCAGCCTTTCGGTTTGAGAACCGTCAGGTCGTGGATCGTGCATCCGTTCCTGTCGGGTTCGAAGAGCACGAGCCGCAAGCCCTTCCATCCATTCTTGTCGAGTCCCGGCTCGAAGCTGAGGCGCCAAACACGGCTTGCGTCCTCGCCCCTGTAGCGTCGCTCGATCCAGTCTCGGCGCACCTGAAGAAGCAGGCCGACGAGCGCAAACAGTGCGGAGCTGCCGGCGATCGCCCAGGTGATCAGGTCTCTGGTTTCTGCCGGCAAGACCGCGGCTCCGGTATTTCGGCTGCGCGAGGCCATTCTCGCTGTCGCGCGCCTTCGGCTCAATCATCGTTTTCCCTCCCCGCCATCGCCTCCTCGGTGTGCTGATGATGAGCCTGCCCGCACCTTTGCAGCGCTGGCTGGACCGTCGGATCGACGCTCGGATCGACGCTCATTTCGGAGCGCTCAATCCAGTCGCGGATTCGCGCATCTACATCGAGAGGGGCCTTAGGAATGGTTTTTTGGCCGGTGAGCCGCTTCGTGAGCATTCGGCTGCTGCCTCCGAAATACGCGACCTCTCGAAAGACGGGCGCTCCGTCGATCAGGGGAGGCGCGTCGTGACGCTCGGCTACCGCTTCACCCCCCTTCAGCGCCGGAAGCTCGATCGCCGCGAGGCCGCACGCCTCGCCTATCGCGATTTCGACCGGCAGAACTACCGGCGCGTCCTCGAATCATGGCGCCAGCACTACAGGCGCGCCGGCCATCCGCGCGGTTGGGACACGTACCTCGCTCTGCGTGTGGTCAGCCTCCACTCCCTTCGTTTCATTCGCGCGCAGGCGGGTCGCGCGGGACCGATGCCATCGCTCGATTTTGAAGCTCCTCCAGGGCGCGGGTCGTAGCCATGTCGCCCATCTCGCCCGCCTCGTTCAACTGTCCGTGGAAGACCATTTCGATCTGGTCCTCGTTCAGCGTTCCAGCGCGGGCGAGGTGCCGGATCAGCGATCCGACCAATTCGAATGCCATCCGCCCGTACTCGGGCGGCAGGTCCTCGAGCCGTGGGTTTTTGTCCTTGGTCATGTCGTCTCCCTCGGTGGGAGGCTGATCGTATGTCGTTCTCGGTTGCTTCGTCATCATCCTGGCCGGTCGGCGTTCCCAGCGCCGCCCTGCCGTCCGCATCCGCCCCAGCGCGTTCCCAGCGCGCCGTGGCCTCGGCTTCCCTCTCACCATCAGGGAAGCCGATGCGAACCTCTTCCAACTCTGTCCGAAAACTTTCCGCCGTTGACCGAACGGATTCCGTTGATCGGCTCGCTGCGTTCCTTCGCGCTCGCCACCCGGTGAAGACCGCCGACGGCGTAGCGGCGATGACCGGCGTCGATCCGGAGACCGTTCAGAAGTGGCTGAGCAAGGGCTGCGCGCCGTCGTGGCCGGCTGCTCTCGCGCTGTTCTGCGCCTACGGCCTGGAAGCGCTGTGCGCCGCCTACGGCAAGGACGCGCCCGAGTGGGTGACGACCGCCTACCAGGACGCCGAGCTCGCCCGGCTGCAGATGCAGCGCGAGGCGCTCGAAGCCCGCATCGCCGCCCTCCGCCACCGCTGATCCGATGAGCCTCGCCATGCCGACCTTCGCCGGAGCCCGTCAGACCTTCGCAGCCATCGGCGTTTGGTTCTGCTTCTGGCGGGCCGATGTGGCGGCGGATCGCGGAGAGCGCTGGGAGAAGCGCGCGGCGGCCATCCGCGCATGGGGCGAGGACGCGTGATCATGGAAACGGCTGAGCAGCAGATCGAGACCATCGATCAGGATCAGGGCTGGGAATGGATGTTGGTCGAGGTGCTCGGCCACCGCCGTCATTCCGGTCGCGTGCGCGAGGAAGAGAGGTTCGGCTCCAAGTTCATGCGGGTCGACGTGCCCGTCTCCGGCGATCCGGAAAAGAACGGCTGGGAGACGCACTACTACGCGCCGTCGTCGCTCTACGGCTTCACGCCCTGCACGCGCGAAGCGGCCCTGGCGGCAAACAAGCCCTACGCGGCGCCGACCCGGTACGCGCTCCGCGACCTCCGCGACGACCGAGACGACGACCACGACTTCTGAAAGCTCGCGCACGACCGAGGAGAGCGCACCGATGACGACGAACGCCAACCCCTCCGCTTCGGAGGAAATCCGTCTCGGCATGGCCAACGCCTGCCTGATGATGCCGGCCAAGAGCGAGGACCGCCGCGACGCGATC
>JANIPN010390941.1:0-13716 GCA_027478595.1 Erythroxylum anguifugum
TCGAGGCTGGGAAATCCTGCTTCGGACACCTGTGCTTGGGTCGTTCCATCGAGGCTAAAGCCTTGGCAGACTAGTTCCATCCCGCGCGGCAGCGGCTAGCTAACGGTCTATGCCTAGGGAAACCCCATCCATCGCATTTGAGGGGTAGAGAATGGAAAAGGTAGGAGTATCTAAGGATGGGAGGAGGAAGGAAGGATGGGGAAAGTAAATACTTTGAACTACTAGATAAGGTGCCTGAGTTGAATGGTGTTTTAGATCGCGGTATAATATTAACACGAAGTCTGAAGGCGTTTCGAATCTATAAGATCCTGTTGAAATCGGCAACGAAGCCCTCTTGAAGGTGTTTCAGGAAGGCAACTAGATGAATGAGACTCGCCGTGCCAACAAGTATCACAGAAAGAGGGCTTCCGTTCTGCGATTGTGGCACAGGTTTTTTCTCTCATTATAAACCAGTGCTGTAATCATCCAAAATCAGTTTTGAGTCTCTAGCGAGGAAAGACATCCTCAGAGGAAAAACTTACTTCACGAAAAGCCTTTCGGTGCTAGTTAGAGGTATCAAGGTCGAGTGGCTGCGGTTTGAACTAAAAGAGTGCTAAGGCTTTCTCGACGCTGAAACTAGGGTCAAATTGTAACGAAGGCTTGGCAACCTTGGCACTGCATCTGGTATATGGGCGGTAATAGGGCGTATTAGCCTGATGACTAATACTGTGGTCTTTTTGGCCCGAGTTGGTGGAGCCTTGAAGCCCTATTGGGATCCATGACACAAATCCTGGTAAGCGAAAGGAACTTTCCTTCCTCGGTCAACGAGTAGTTGCAAATAGAGACCGGCTAGGGAGATTGAGATACAGTGCCACTACTTAGCCTTGTTTCGGTCAACCGCGGTGGTTCTGACAGCAGCCTCAAGTCGACTAGTGCTTTGCCCTACGATTCATCCTTTGGTACTCACTTCTTTTCTTGGTAGACATGGCCAGGGTTTCATGATCTGTTACACTAGAAGCAATAACATGAGATTTTTCCCAAAGGAAGTGCTTCCTGTGAAACGAAGATTCAATCCCTCCGCTTCGCTGCAACGGAGGCTGATCGGTGCTGTCGAGACTCTCTCCCGCCAACAATAATAGGTCAGACGACAACTCGTTGGATTAAAACGATATATAGAGCCGGCCTTGAGCATGTCTTTTCAGCATTGTACGCACTTCACTACTTTCTTCAATTTCACTCCTCTCTTATATCATCGTTTCTCGTCGGTCCCAAATAACCCTACCTATAACACAGCAGGCTGTGTATTTTTGTTATTCAATTCGCATGTCCTATCATTAGCACGATTAACTGTTATTTACTAATTCAGACATGAAGAGTTATATATGGATATCTTTCAGCATACTTTTACATGTATCACAAACTCAGAGTCACTCTCTTCGCCCAATATCGCTTGCCAAGAGGCAACGTGATAGCCATATGACAGATGATCCCAATTATGGCGAAACTTATAATGGTACCTGGGGTAGCAATGCTTTGGACTATCTATTGGGACCCGAAGGTAACGGCGGGCTTAACCGTGAGCGAGAAGTGCTAGACGAGACCGAATGGGAGAATCAACAGAACAATTGGGAACATATTGGGCTTTGCCCGGTAGGACTTGGCCCAGCCGGCAGCGGCGGACGGTTCTGTCACTCATTCTGCGGCGACTCTCCATCGAACAACTGTTGGGGCCTGTTCTTCGACGATTGGTCACCAGCTGGGCCGCTGACAAGTCCAGACGGCGAAGACTTTGAAATGGGTCGGTGTGTTTGCGAACCCGTTCCACTGGTTGATGAGATCATCCCTATGGTCAATGAGGTGTTGTGGGAGATTCATGAATTTCTCTGTCCTGCGATACGGACGGGTTTGCAACTTTTAATAGAATTCGGTCCTACTGTCGTAGGGTTTATACCTGGACCTGGGCCAGCAGCATCCGCAGCGGCAAGAATTGCAGTACAAGCGGCAAGGTTCGTTGCCGACGTGGGTGGAGATGTAGCTTCCTACAACGCAATATTGCCTGAATGTGAAAGACCAACAATTACTGATGAACTCTTTGGACAAATGGATGAGGCTGGAATTGCTAACAACCTTGGTGTTCCCGTACCTGAGGGCTTCTGCGTAGGACGGAGACGATCGCGCTGTAGGTCACCGGACCGGAGAGATGGCTATGCGAATCCTTCCTCTATCCCAGACAGGCCAAGTGGTCGGCCAACGGACAGGCCGACGGACAGAACTGAAGACAGAAGCACCACAGATAATTCGTCGCCAGGTTCGACACGGGCAACTACAACTTCCAGCATCAATAACTCTCAGACCCGCTCCGGTTCAAGTGGACAACCGACAACAAGAAGCACCAGATCTTCATCAGATACCGACGCTTCTCAGACCAGCAGATCGTCGTCTGAAGAAGATGCTTCTCGGACTAGCAGATCATCTTCCGAAGAAGACGCTTGTGATGGCGGCCCCGCGTCTGGCATTGGAAAAAGGAATGCATGCACTACAACAGCTGGTAACGGTCATATACACATTACAACGACAACTTCTTCTCGATCAACCCATTACACGTCAACTGTTACGTGTGATGGGGCCCGTTGGCCTCAAGCATGCTATCATTATCGGTAAGCGGTTCCTCTCTTCCAGGTCTCTGTAGCTAACCAAGCATTCCATAAGGTCGGTTATGAGAGTGCATTCCCCGCGTTGGCAACAGTTCACGTGCCCTCCTCGTTCTCGCGTGGGGAGGGCAACTGCCAGTTGGAGCAGTAGCACATTCAGCATTGGCGTAGATCGTACCAGGACCGCAACCCAGATTTCCCCAAACGATCAGCACAACTGGGGTTGGTGGCGGGGTTGGACGGAGGAGCAGAGAGGTTGTGACCGTGATGAGTTTCCACCTCACCGTTGGTGGCGTGGAGATGCAGCAGAGAGAGCTCACCAGCGAATTCGTCTTATACCGGAAGGCGATAATCGCGGCGCTGGCAACCTTTTTTCGCAGGCCTGCAATGCTCGCCCCGATAGTACGATATCGTCTTCAACCAGCGTACATCGACGGGGAAACCGCGTTAGTAAGTGCACTTAAACCGTTGTATACTTAGGTACCTAACTCTTGCTAGCAACCTATACGAGTGTGTCGGTAGAGGTGACTACGAACATAGCCACCATGGTCTTTAGAGGTCTCAATGCCAACGACGATGGTCTTTCAAGTAACCCTTGCTGGCCGAGTCGACTTATTCCAGGCGATGCCGGATTCGCTTTGCTTACTCAGGACGAATACTACGGCGGCAGACCGCCTGTGACGAATTATGCAGTCTACCCCCCTCAGGCTGTGATAAACGACGCCCTAAATAATAACAGGAACCCTTTCGGCCGAACACTAGATGCGCTTGGTAACTATGATGATGGTACTTTTCCTAATGATTCCGACGATTCCGATCCCGGTTCCGAATCCGACCCTGATTCTGGCTCGGAAGATGACCCCGATAGTTCTGGAGATTATATACCTAAGAAGCGTAACGAGGCTGGTTTGAATCAAGACATTGGCGGCGAGATAAACCAAGTATCTGACGGGGATGGGTACGGAGGGTCGGAGTGGGACTATTGGTACGACTTTGACGAAATGGCTGATGGTTATGATTATCTAGATCCGTTGCCTCACCGCACGACGCCAGCGGAAAACGAGGCCCGAGTAACTGATACTCCAAATGTCTTAGAGCCAGAGACATTTTTGACGGTTAAACGGTCCGAAGTAAACCCACAAGTGGCAGAAATCACGGGAATATAGCGATCTAGGACGATTTACAAAATAACAAGGCAACTTTATAAGTTAGTATTTAATGCTTGTTACATTTCGTGCTATTTTTTGGCTATTAGTAGAGATATTTTTAGCCAGATTTAGGCACGGATTTTATAACTAAATATTGAGTTGGTATCGTACGTACGATATAAAGGAGTCCCAAAGGTTCTTGTCGGGATTCCACCATGCCTCAGTAATCTTATCGCTATCCACCTTTTTGTTGCTCTGCAAAACGACTTTCAGAATAGGCTCGTTTGATGTGTAAATTCCGCTTTCCACGTGAACCTCAAGTCGCAAGTTATGTATGTTGCCCTCGCTCCAAGTATCTTTGCTAGTATTGTAGATGATCTCGGTTAAAGTTCGGTTGGTGCCTTTGTTGTCGACGTAGAATACATGAATCTTGCACCGGTAGATTAATTTGAAGTTTAAAATATTTACAGATTCAAACGTCTCGCTATGAAGATCAGAAACAACAACCAGGAGAATGACCCTAATAAAAACGTGTCGATTTTTTTTACCGGTAGCGTCGGACTGATTGTCATTTATAATATATTTTAAATATATATATTAATTGAGGACCTTGTAGCGCTTCGGATTTTGCGCATCGGCACGTATTGGTAAATAAATTAGGGGCGGTATATTCCGTATTTTTAATATTTAAATTAATTAATATTATTCTGGGAGCTATAGCCTACTAACTTTATATTTAAATTTAAAAATAATTTAATATTTATAAATGTAACGTTATAAATATAATATTATAAAAAATTGAAAAACTTCCTTCGATCGAAATTCCGCGCGGCAGTCCCGCCAGAAACATGCAAGTGTGTCGTTTATTAGATTAATTATTTGCGATGTAATACTAGGATATACTATTCAGTACTACGATATAAGAGTAATGTTGAATAGCTAGTGACTTGTTTGCTTCTAATTATTTGATATATAAAGGTGAGAAAAGCCAAAAGAGTTGGATACCTTACCTTATCAATCTGGGTTTTGAGAAGCATAGAACTTGAAGTTTGCAAAGGTTAGGGTTAGTAGCTTGGTATGTGGTAAAGGACGTCATAGAGGGGTATTACTCGTACATCTGCATGCAGGGTTGCGGCACATGGTCCTGTCCCATACAAAGTAGCTGACCTTATTCAGACCAGCCGCAAGGCTGCAACTTTTAATGCTATTACCAAGACGAGAGGTGACGAGAAGCAAAGTAAACCAATGTCAGCAACAAACCTTACCGAAAATGTCGGTTCGATGCTTAAGCAGCTCGTCAAGCGCACCCCCAAGTCAAATAGCGAATCGCATGAAGTGTTACCAGAACCGTTACCAAAACCGGCACATGGGTTGGATCCCTACAAATACTCATCGTTCTGCCCTCTGGAGCTTGACCAAGACACTGGCTTCAAAACCAGGGTCCTAGAGTTACTTCCTGGAAGTTTTGGAGACCCCATCCATGTCAAGCTTGAATCGGTTTCTTTACAGGAAGCGGACTACGAGGCTGTATCGTACACTTGGGGGAACGAGTTTCCAAAAGCTCAGATTGCTGTATGCACTCCAGGAGATACTCTATGGTCTTTGGATGTAACCGAGAATCTCTTTGAGCTTTTGCCTTATTTAAGAAATACCAAGAGCTCTCGACGGCTTTGGATCGATGCTATATGTATTAACCAACTAGATTTGAGCGAGCGCAGCTGGCAGGTCCGGAAGATGGGAGAAATTTATACCTATTCAAAGCGTACTTTGGCTTGGATTGGACCTGAAGATCGTGAGCACAGAAGCAAAGAAGTTCTCAAGTGCTTTGAAAAAATCTCATCACTTATCACAGTCGATGGCTACATACCTAACGCAGATTATATCTTTCACCATGGAAGAAATACCAGTGGATATCTCAGAAAGCTGGTCACACGTCATCTGGCAGACATTGAGGTCATATTTTCACGGCCCTGGTTCAGTCGTCTTTGGGTACGGCAGGAAGTGAAACTCCCATCAGACGTCCAGGTTACTTGCGGATCTGATGTGGTCAGTTGGGACACGTTCTTTACTACTATCTCTTACCTACGCTTGTACCATCAAACGAATCCTGGCTATCTTTCTACTAATTTTCTAAAGGCCATGGAGGTTCTGGTTGATCCATACAATCCAAGAAGTGATATTTCTCTAGCACAGTTGATTTGGTCTAATGAGGAAGCACTATGTGGCGACCCAAAAGATCGCGTATATGCTCTTCTAGGTATTCATTCCGCCTATACGGACGGTCCGTTAGAAATTGAACCCAATTACGAAAGCTCAGTTAACGATGTATATATTGACGCTGCCAAAAAGAGTATTATGGTGAGTAAGAGCCTTGATACGTTGCTTTATTGCGCCCGTCAGTGGAATAGTAATAAAATCGCTCTGCTCCCGAGCTGGGTCCCATGCTGGTCCTTAAAGCTTCCAAATTCCCCGATATTAGTCGGAAACGCCGATCTCGGTCTTAGTCCGCAATTACTCAAGTTCACGGAGAACACTCTTCAAGTCAGAGCTCTTGCAGTCGCTACAATCGAAAGCATTCACGAATTGTCACTCGTTCAAAGTAGTAGCGAGTTTGATTTGGCCCGGGCCTTCTTAGAGCTCGATATTTGTGGAAATAAATTATATCTGGGGAAAGAAAAGTTGAAAGACGCATATATCCGCGCAATCTGGGTAACTTTGGGTGCGATAAAATGTTTTCCTGGTTACGGCCAACTCCAAAACACTGCATAGTCCGCCGAAGCCTGATTACAGGCCGCGCCCGTCACGTACAGGTGTTACTAGAGAATATCCACATGCTATCGTCTACGCCGGGGCTCGACAGCGTGTAGCGACCACTGACCGGTGCGTAGCGGAGTCCTTACGGCAGTGGCATGGCCGCAGTCATTATCGCGGCGAGTTTGGTGCCGACAAGCGTTGCCCGACTCGCAATTTTCATCTACTTCCACTGCGCTCATATCGGAAACTGTGCCGGTCTCGAAGTACTCGCTGTGCTGCCGAACGGGCTCTGGAACCACTCGCCGGCGGCTCGAGGATTTTGATGGCGGTAGTATCAGATGCCAGTCAGTTATGGGGTGATAGCGGTTGAAGTTGAGACGATGCCTACTGTGATGATCATGGACCCGTACATCTCGGTCGACGTGTTAATTGTAGTGGTAGTCGATCTATAGCTAGCGGTGGTACTGAACGACATTAGCAAGATGGGCTCGGGCAGAACGCGCACTGGGTAGTTTCTTATGATGTATATATATATGTGTGTATATGTGTGTGTATATGTACATATATGTGAGGGTAGACTGAAAGATAGTGGATAGTTTGGTTACATTGTATCTGTAGGCGTTATAGTACAAGTAGCGACCGTGGTCATGTGTGCCCATCGTCGAGGTCCGAGGACGTCACGACACTAATGACTATTGCGGTAGGCTGAGTGACGGAACTAGTACTTATAGCGGTCATCGTGGAAGTAATAATTATCGTGGGAATGGGAGTCGGGTAGCTGCTTCCAACGGTAGTGGTTACGGTCGTCGTCTAGATATAACAATTGATAACGACGCCCCGATAGTTGACGTTGCCATCGCACATGATATGGGATTGGTGACGGCGCTAGTGATAGATATGTCACATAAGCATGAGCAGTGTTAAATCATGCGCACCATCTCAGATGACCATTTTAAACAGACAGTGATAACCTCAACCCTTCAACAGGAGGTGAGCAGTGACCTCAGGTCAGCAGCCGTAGACCTAAACTTCTACTCGGAGCAATCTACCTTCGTGAACTTTTCCCTCGTAAGGAAGAGCGATACCCCCTTCAGTAGTTACATAAAATACTTTTCCATAATCACCTTCTTCGCGTCCCCAAGCAGCTGCTGTAGGGCCCAGCAATTGCATATCGATAGGTTCCCCAGCCACAGTCTGCAGTTTTCCATCGAAAGAGAGCCATACAATAGTATTCGTTATATGAGTTACTATGTATGCACCGCCTCGATCACTATCAATGATAAAGTCATCTGTACCTAGAAGTCCTTCAGATGCCACCATTTCTACATCTCCCACCGGTTCCAGGGTGTGTGGGTCAACCTTGACCCGGGCAAAAGCAGGCTTAATTGAGTTTGTCCAGTAGACATAGCAACTTTTCTCATCGAAGTGAACTCCATTGATACCAGGAACTACTTTGTAATCACCCTCCGGATTGTGAGCCATGGTCGCATTATCCGCAAGCCAGACGCGAGCGGAGGGCGTCGGTACGAGATCGACACGCCAGATCTGAGCGCCAAAAGAGTCAGCAAGGAGCAGAACTTGCTTTTCTGCCGAGAGTAAGCCTGTTCCATTGAGCCACTTAGCCTCGCCTGGAAGATCGAGAGCCTTGTCCAGGGAAAGCGGGGCTGAGGGCATCCAGTTATTCATGTCAAGGCGCCAGAGAGCAGACGAGTTTGGGACTTCGGGTGTAGAAGTTGAGATATAGAACACATCAGGCTGGGTTTCGACGATACCTAGGCAGTTGTGTTCAAAAGTGTGAAGTAGAACTGGAACAGGCGAAGGGCCATACGGAACGTAATATAACTGGCTATTGGTGTGGACTGTAAGAAGGAACGACTTATCATGTCGAACGACAATGTTTTCAAGAAATGTTCCTGGGGGAAAGGCGACAACAGTTGAGATTGATTTGACAGCCATTGAAAGGGAATAAAAGTATGTAGAGTCGGTGAGTTTTACAATTAGGTGAACTTGAGTATGATACTGCTGAGCACACTTAAAAATGGCAGCAGGACCTATTTATCCGTAAATTCTAACCCGCTCTTACGGTGCTGAAAGCGATTGAATATTTAGAGCCGTACTTTTTTTTGTGTTACTAATGATGCTGTTACAGTTAATTTGTAATGATAAGTATCACTAATCGACGTCGAAACTACTACCATTACTAATTACGTGATTATTCGCGTCATGCGGCAACATCCGCTGCATGCGGCAACATCCGCTATTTTCAAGCAGGTGACGGTGGACCTCGATCTGAAAATTTCCTCCGCTGCTGCAAAACTGCACCACACTAGCGCCAAATTTGATAGGTTAAATAATTATTAGCGTGCGTTGGCAGAGAATATTAAAATAAACCCCCCTCGTATCCTTTGTTCGCTGACTGATTGCATAATAACAAGTATTCAGGCACGCCACCAAACCAAAAAAGCGGCTCCTTGATACGATGTGGAATATTATTTCCATATACCATCCGTCCGTTCGAGAAAGCAGTGATTTTTCAACGGCTTTTAACACCTGAATCTTCCATGCAAGTTCGGCTTGTGTCGTGGTTTCAATTCTCCCTCCATTACCACGTCCGTATTCGATACAATCAGCTATCCAATCGCCTTGCAGCTTGGAAAGACGTGGCGTGATTCCGAATGCGGTGGGAGCGTGTAAGCCATATGAGAGTAGCATGTTCGGAAATCCTGCGCATGCAATCCCTAGATATGTTTGAACTCCTTCTGATCTAGCTTCGTTCGGCCAATTGGACAACCCCCATTTTTTCCGAAGACTGACATTATTTAAACCATATGTGTCGATGGCTAGTTGGCTACAGATACCAAAGTCATATTCAGTTGCAAGGATGATAATGTCAAACTTGTGGAGTTGTCCAGAGTCCATTCTGATGCCGTGGGGAGTTACCTCAGCCATTGTCACTGAATTAAGGTCCACAAGCTCGACATTGGATTGGTTGAAGACCTCAAAGTACTAAGATTTGAAAGAAGAATGCTTTGCGCCAAATGCATAAGGTGGACTGTAAGGTGCTAAGAGGTCACGCTTGAGAGGATCAACGATTCTAGGGCGGATCTTGTCTCTCCAGAACGCAAAAGCTTCGTTATTGGCCTCGATATTTGTCAAGAGATATTTGTAGTTTCCGAACCAGAAATTTTGCGCCCCTTTTTTCCACAGAGCTTCATATACTTCTTTGCGTTCTTCAACTGTATTGTAATGGATCCCAATAGGATTTCAAAGTTTCACCAACTCGGATTAAAAGACTACAGTATTAGCCATTAGGTTAATACGTTTTATTATTGTTTATATATCGAATGCTGTGCTAAGGCAATGCCAAGCCTTCGTCACATGTATCGTCGAATGTGTTGCGATTGATCGGGTTAATTTCTAAGCCGGTCGACGAGTTGTTCATAACTCCATATCGCTGCGCATAAGATTTCTTCTCCTCCAGTTGAAACTCCTCCGTCAACATCTCTTGCTGTCGAGGATTAGCAAAGTTGGGTGTACATTGGAAGACGGTCAAATGACCGATACGAGGACCAATGGTCTCGATACATTGTATGCTACTGGAACCAGTACCGATTACCCCTACCGACTTTTGGCTTAAGTCCAAGTGGGGAGGCCACTCCGATGTGTGATTTGCGCGTTTGAAGGTGGTGTGGATAAGAATAAAATAATATTGATACACGTACTATTGAATAGAGCGCTTTTCCAACAAAATCGAGAAAATTTTTATGACCTATTTTCACTTCATGAGCTACTCTAAGGAAAACCAATAACGAAGCAGCTCTTCCCTATGTTCGCTAGTGTTCAAATTCTTACCGCATGACTCTGTAGCGGATTGCAGAATTGTTTGACAGTCTTTAAGCCATATTTCTTGCCCTTCTTGTGTAGAGAAATTTTCGAGACTGAACATGGGCATTTCGGCAAGAGGGGACTTATATCTAGCTAAGTCTCCACGTAGCTTACTTTCTAAGCAAAGATTCCAAGAATCGCCAATTATGTTGAATACTGTGCCAAGAACAGGAGGCGGTGGTGTCTTAGAAGTAAACAATTCTACAATATCTTCCGCTAGATCAAACGTTACTCTCCAGACCGATACATGGAGAATAAAGGGAATCGTGGCAATCTTTTCGACTATTGAGTTCCCCTTTCGTCTCATTCCTTTAGGTAAAACAGATTCACGAAGAAGCTGTAAACATTCGTTGATTAGCGTAGCCTCAAGGTTTAGGGCATCAGAAAGCATCCAAACAAAGCATCTAATATTCACGACCGAAGGATGCGACTGCGAGTTTGATGCTTGCCCACAAGTTATAAACTCCTTCAATACGTTGGCGAATTTTTTTGAGCTGCTGATGCCAGATTTTCGGCTCGAGCACTGCGAATGAATTTTCTGAAGAACCTTTTCTTTACCCGTAGTACGTTCACCACCACATCGGGACCCAATCATCTTTGCCACCTTGAACATCGGCAGATCGGACCCAGCTTCTAATATCTCGTGATAGCGCTCGGTATCCTTGATTGTGGATTCTAACTGTGCCTCTGCATCAGAATGGAGGGGAAAGGCATCCAAGCTCGGCCATTGAGGACAATGCAATGTGACGCGCCGAAAAAGGTGGAGTTTCCGGGTCTTATGACGCTTTTGATTAAGTCTCAGTCGTCGTATAGAGGGTGACTGATCCACGACTGGAAAAAAGGGCTTGATATGATCTTGCAACATAGGATCGCTGCTTTCTTTGCCGAGAGGGCTGCAACTCTGAATCTTGTTCAAAAAACCATCAATAAACTTCCACGCGCCATCTTGGTGTTTATGCATATCTTGAATGGTTGATTTTGTCCGTGGATCCATCTGGCCATCTCTTGTAGGCATGAGATGTATCCAGACACCACAACGTGGGCTAGTTTACCGTATTAGATTGATACTTCAAAGACATAAGTTTCATTTTATTGATTTTGTAAACCTACCATTTCTCAACCTCTCGCAAGCGATTCTCGCGTTTGTTGTTGCATGCGACGCACCTCTCTGGCGCGTCAAACTCGGAAAGGAAAAGAGCACTCATCTCGATCTCTTCTCCGTTATTGATCACCTGGCGTAAGGGCTCTAAGCTTAGAATACTCGTTGCGATGTATCTCCATGTACCCGACTTTTTAAATAAGTAAGATCTTGATTTAACAAGTGTATGCCATTCTCGATGTTTGGGATATATTTTCAAGAGATATTTATGGACATCCTAATCGTCAAAAAGTCAGACTTCTTTGAAACATCGTTATCATGGCAATTACATTCCATTACTAACCTCCCAAGTTGATATGTCCCTGAAAGAAAGCCGATGGGGTACACGATTTGCATCACTGAGGATGAAGTGCTCGTCTGGCGGCTGTTGAGACATCTGTAGTCTAGAAATGTTAGAATTATGGTTATTCAGACCCATTAATGTGTTATCGTACTGTGATATTTGCAAGTAATGGTTAATCACTTGAAATCGGTGCTCGAACTCATGCTGGAGCTCCTTCAGCGATTTCTCATGCATACTCCATCTGATTTTAGGGATGATGCCCAATAAGGATTTCCGCTTACGAGAACTACCTAAATGAGGTCGAAATCGTTCAATCTTGTTGAAATAGTGCTGTAATAGGTTCTTTGTCTCCCGGCACGTATCTTTGAAATAGTTATCGAGCACATGATCGTGAGATATTTGGCGGCCTTGGAGTAGCGTGATTAATCGATGAAAGTTATCATGAGTGCGCACGCAGCTCTCAAACCCTAGAACGGAATTCTTGCGAAGTGATTCAATAATACGATGGAAAACCTTGAGAAAAAAGATAAGGTCACTAACACCGACACTAATTGGAGAAGACATGAAGAAGGTTGGAAATTAACCTCTTACAAGTAAGCAGATTTCAGAAGTTGGATATAAAACTTAAGGGGAGAGTCATCGGCCTGGTGGGAAAGTCCCTATATTTCTCTATTCTGTGTAGGCAGCCTTGCAATTAGAGCACCAAGGGTAAACGAAGAAGCACTTCCAAAGAACACCCCCTTGTATGATTGCACGATTTATGGCAGGCGTGACATGTCATTATGGTATTGGTGCTTGGCACATATATAAACTTTGCGGCATCATGGGATTATGCGCCTATGTCGCCCGAGTTTGCTTTGATATATAGATGGCTTCAGCTCAAAGTTTCACTAATCGAATCGATATAGAACATGATAGGTTGTTGTTCAATAAATTATGCACGAAAGCCGACCAGATAAGTAATTGACGTGACGTGGCAGCAATAATGGTTGCTGCACCAGACAGACCCCCGTAGGAAAGCCATACATGATTATGGAAGAGCAAGATTCTCGGCCCTCTAATATGTTCAGCTGCACGCTTTTTAAGGCAACGAAGCCATTCTTCCAATCACATCAAGGTAGTTTCACGAAAACGAAAAGGCGCAACTGCATGTAATCTAGGCCGCTAATGTTAGTCTTCGGGCGCACTCGGTGCGGGGCACCGCTCGACTGCATTTTGTATCTCACCGAAATAAGGATCGCACTGGGAACCGAATCAGGTTCAAAAATCTAATTCGTTATTCGCTACCAATGATACTAGCTGATGAAACTCTATTCACTTTATATTCGGCTGAATCAGGGAGCGAAAATAGTTCTACGTGGGGTACGCTAACCAATAGTGGCTCGTGCCATTCGAGGTGATGTATACCATTCCGAAAAGTATACGCCGTGTTAAGTGGTACACGCAATTCTAACTGTATAATTATATATTAATTAAATATCCGACGTCGGTGTTACGAACTGGTTCTTCAGAAATAAATATTTTTAAGAATTAAAATAGGAAACGGCGCCCCGTATATTACGAGCGAAATTTATAGCGTAATTTAATATTACGAATTTAAACGGTTGAGGATAATTTCGTTAAATTTAATTAAATTTAATTAAAAAATTTATTCGACGTTAAATCGCTAAATATTTAATTATTTAAATTATTTAAATATTTAATTTAATTCTAAATATTTTAAATATTTTAAATATTTTAAATATTTTAAATATTTAAAAATATTTAATTATATAAATAATTATTAAAATTTTTATAATTTTATATTTAATTATAATCGTTATTATTACGATTATTTAAAATAAATAATTATTATCG
>JANIPN010392411.1:0-11355 GCA_027478595.1 Erythroxylum anguifugum
GCGTTCAGAAATGCCCGATGGAGCAGATTGTCGCGAACAATCTGATCTTTATGAGCCTCCATCTCCTCAATATCCCCTTTCGATGCCGTCCCATGTCAGAAGAGTAGTGAGTTTTAAGCACTAGAAGGTGGACTTACAGTTCACGCTGACTATGCCGCCGCGCATCCATTCGGCGCGCGGAGTAGACAGGAAGAGTGTCCAGCTACCACTGAGACTGGCGCTGTCCTTAGCATACGGCTTCATCTGATCAACCGTCATTCTAGTCGGAACGATTCCCGGCATGAGCATGAAGACACGGATGCCCGACTGTTCGGAGTGCAGATTCTCCATGATGCGGACAAGGGCCAACTTGGAAGCCGTATAGCCCGCCCAACCCGGAAGCGTGTGGGCGATGGCGCCGGTCGTGAAGCTGACAACGGTGCCGACCCCCTCCGCCTGGGCGAGAAAGTGGTGCGTCACTAGGTATGACCCCAGTACGTTGACCTGGAAGTCATTGAAGAACTTCGTGGGGTCGGCGGCGCCCACGAGACCCTGATCCAAAGTGCCTGCGCAGTGGATGAGTATATCGACCTTACCGATTGACTTTTTAACAGCGGCGAAGAGTGCCACGACCGAGGCTTCGTTGGTGATGTCGGCCCCCTGGGCGAGGACTTTGGTCTCGGGCGAAACGAGGCTCTGAAGGCGTGTGGCGACGCTCTCGAGCACATTTACATTGCGTCCGGTGATCACCAGGTCGGAGGCTCCTGCGGTAGCCCACGATTCGGCAACGGCCTACATCTATTGTTAACTGGAAAGAAAATTGAGCACCCCTGGAAATCGTGCTTACCTTGCCTATGCCCCCCGAAACGCCGGTAATGATCACTGTCTTTCCTTTCGCCGACAGCTCTGGCTGGGATGGCTCCAATAATGGATAGACATCACGCCGGATTTTTTTGGTCAGCTGGCAGGTCAAAGTGAATGCGTTAGGGTCCGAGTAGTCCATCGTAGCTGAAGGTACGAAAGTTTCTGTCGCAGGCACAAAAGATACATAGATTGGAGAAAGAACGTGAAATACTAGGTAATTATCGGCAGGCGCTTATACATATGCACGCATGGGCTTTTACGTCACGGGACAGGGGTAGTGTTAAGGGGTATTGAGTGTACTATCCATATGAAAAGTGCTGCAGGGTCTGGTACCTACCATGCGTTATACATTAGATAGTGGATATAAGCGCTAGTAGTATCACGGCTATAGGCACCGGATACCATAATTTGGCTACGTACGGTTAACCGTATAACGAAGACCTAGACAGGATGGTTTGTCTAGCAACCCACTTCCTCAGATAGGCTGTGCCCTACGGGCAACTTCTACCCGCTAAATTAGATCCTACTATCTCTATCAGTTCCGCTGATGCAGTCGGCTACATGTGCGGTAAAGCAGCTGAAATTCAAAAACATGATAGTTTTTCCATAGGAGAGGACGACGTTTGAATGAGACCCAGTTGATGACGACCCTTAGTGATCTAGTCGCTCGAAACTCAGCTCGAAGTTCAGCTGCCTAACCAACACTATTCTCCAAGAATTCACGGACACTGGGTTTGAATCATGGAAAATCGATATGCACCTCACGCTATTCCGGCATTTTATTTCGACACCCTGGCCTAGCACGAGTATATCCCTTTGGATAATATGTCTAGGATGCGAAACTAGTAGGCTAGAGCCTATATTGCCTTCATAAATTCGTAAAGTACCACGAAATCAATTCTCGGCCACTTCCTAGCGCACAATTGACGGAAAAAAAATTCTTTTCCTTCAGGCCGCCTACTTTCTAATGAATAACTTTGCTGCTGGCCTCAGGCAGTATTATCCATCCACGGGGGGCCTCGGCGAGCTAGGTTGTCTTTAATCTCGGATAACGTTGCCCGAAGTAATAAGGCCTACTCTTGGCTTTTTTCATCCCGCTGCCTCTTTCCGACATCAGTCTATTGGTTGAGAACTAGCTGTGCCCACGACACCCTGCCCTACGACTATTACGCGCTGTGCCATGTGCAGCGCTTAATGCGCTTTCGGTCATCAGCTCCGTACATTCCGTAATGCCCCAGAATCCCAGTTTCGATACAATTTACGCTGGTCCCGCACGTACTTAGGTAGTAGTGTGGCACTAAATAAGCTCCTGATCAGTATCCTCTGCTTGCTCGGAAACTGTTGCTACCCACGAAGGCTACTGACTTGAGACAAGAGCTCATGACCTGCGGGGCCCCGAGAAATCTCGACTCTTTTTTTTTTGCTTATGATAAATATGATGCGCGAAGAGTCTCGCGATGACACGGCGTAGTGTTTTTGCAGTGTCGTTCAAATTGCCTGGCCTCCCGAGCCTTTCTCATCCACTTCTACCTAGCTGGTGGAAGCTAGCGCACCAGGTGGCAAGTTTGTTATCGGTCAACACGCACAGACGCCATGGGGTATTGGTGTCGGGTATTGATGTCGTTGACGAGAGGATAACAATATGTAGGAGAGCTCCGGCGCAGTAAATTTTCTAGCTCTGTCATCCTTCAGAAACGGATGAGCACTACTAGTATGAACGGCCTCATGGCGATAGGCGGTTATTTTTCCGCCCACCTAGTCTGAGCTTCGAAGAGAACCTTCTCTGATCCTTCCATGCTGTTCATTGCGTTGGCCCTCAAATCACGGAAGTACTCAGAGGCTTCTTGATACGTTTCATGAGAGGTCCATCCGTCACGATCCACCAGTCCTTCTACGGAATCCCAAAAATCCTGCACCTCATTCCACCCTTCACCCTCTTCCGTATGACGCTTGAGCTCGTCCTCAGTGAAATGCACCGGGCATTCTACCCGAGGAGCTAGTTCATGCCATAACCTCTCGACTCGAATTAAACATTCTCGTAGTGGTATAATGTCATCTGTCCAAGTCGTTCCCGAGAAAAGTATAGGCTGAATGCGCGTCTGTCCATGTTTAAGGTGATAGAGTTGGTCCAAGATAGGATTCAGTCGTTTGGTAAGAGACTCATATCCGTGCAAGAGGATGGAGCTTGTTACTTGCTTGTCTAGCTGATCTTGCCGGTCGGCTTCAAGCTCCTTGTAATTATCGGGAAGTCTAAGAAGTATTTCACCGTTATGCCGGATTAGGCGTGGATGTCGGGCCTGCAAAAATAAGGGGCCTATCAATGCTCCTTGCCAGTCGATCAAAGCAGTAATCTTGCCGTTGCGCACGAAGAAATTGCCATCGTGCATGTCCCTGTGCCACAATCTCGCCGAGACAAGATGCTCGTCCTCAGGTAACAGGAAGGGGGCAGTGTCAAGGAACCGGCCCAGAAGAGCTATATGGGTCGAGGGAGAGTTTTGCGAAGCCGACGTATACAGCGGATCATTTGGAGATTTGGGGATCGCATGCCGTCCGATCCAGGATATTTCTCTGCGAGCAGCGGCACTTGCGTATTCACCAGGAGTTTTCCCTTCGCGAGGTGAGACGGGGCTTTAGACAGGGGAAATCAACATACATGGGCCACGATCAATATCCATCGTCGCTCGTTCCCCTTCCCAGAAGTCCCGTTCGACTACCGGACCAAGGACAAAACGTTCGCTTACCTTCGTTTGCAGCTCTTCGGACACATCGCCTCGGATCCCCATTTTCTGGCACCCGGGTATGCTCTCACTTGCATAGAAGAGACTGCCGTATCTGCGTACTATTAGAAAATTGCTTGGATAGTTCAGAGCACAGACCCGGTAAATGAGAGAGTGAGAAGCTTTGTTTCAATAGATACAATGTCCTGTACGAGACTATACTTCTCCTCGAGATCGATAGTGTCCCAGATAAGACTTAAGTTCGTACCCTCAGCTTCTTCCATGAGGATATACTCAGCACCGACATCGTTATGCGGGTCTGAACTCCAAGCATAGACTTTCGGGACTGGTAGTCTTAGTATGTCACGTGCCTATCAGAAATTAGTGACTGTGCTGAGGGGAAGAGAGGCATATGCTTGCAAATTCCATGGTTGCGACTTCTGATGAAGTACATAATCTTGCTGGGCCAGAATTCGGGTTAGGTATGCGTGCAATAGCGGAGGTTCCATTATCGAGTGTGAGTCTAAAAACTTTATTGTAGGAACCCTCGCCTATCTTAGCGAATGAAGTACATGACCGAGCACTTAGAGCTTCCACAGCAGTGGCTTTCAACCTCGAAACGTCGAAAGCCTTGTAGCGTAGATTTAGCTGCTCTTCTTCGTCCCAGAGCCATCGTCCACTGGTATATGCGAAGAGCTCTGATGGTGAACGCGTTGTATAGTGACGTTCTGAACGGGAAGGTGGGTGATACACATGGAATGACCGTGGAGTTCTTGGTATTCTAAATGGTAGCTGTAAGCGCCTGTGTAGACGTAGACCTAGACGCATTGTGCATCACACAGTGCGGTTGCAAATATTTTCGGTAGGCGCATCCACGTCCGACATTCTCTAGTTTCTAAATTGCGATGAGCTTTCTTACAATGAGTATCTAGTTCTTCTGTATTTGAGGTAACAAAATTAACCTAAAATACAATCCTTAGGAGATAGATAAGAATCGCACCCTCCGCGTATCAACCCGAGCGTTGTGAGTGTGGTGAGTCTAGTGAGCTAGGGCCGGACCCTGATCGGTCTCAGCTTCAAATTTTGATTACTTGGCATTTCAGCTCGTCTCCCACCCTGCCACTTTCGCTCAGCTTCAAGACTGTCGACTCGAAATCAACCATAGGGCCACCCTAAATCACGCCACTTTAGATCAATTTCAGAACTCTCCTGATAAGTGCATTTAGTGATCTGCAGCTTCGATTCAACTTTGTAGCGCGGACCTTCTGCACTGGGCGACGTTCCACCTGCCTCAAATGATACACGATCTTCGCGAGTGCGGCAAAGCGTTCCCCCCCCCCGTCCTATTAAAACTATCCAAAATTATTACACAGTCTTAGGGTTGCGGGGGTAATAATTATTGAGCCTCTATTGTACTACTACCCCAATGTGGCGAAGCATTGATAACGTCACAGCTCCTCTAAGCCGGCCAGATATTTAACTTTCTCACTCGTTTCAGAGAATGCAGGGTTGCTGTCGATCATCGTGATTTCGAATACCATTTTATTAGGAAGTATAGTTTGGAATCAGCTTTAGGCAGCAATCCGCTTAGGAATAATTTTAACTTCCAGCTACTATAAGCTGTTCTTTAGATTTTTTAAAATCGTCGCTGGTGGGTTAAAAGTGTTATTATTTTATGTGTTCCGTTCTCATATTTTACTTTCAACATCAATCTCATTCATCGAAAACAGATAATTGTTGATTTATTCGAAGTATCCGTCTTTTAACAGTCCCATAAGCGAATACTAGTTATTATTAAACCCTGTTGAAGTTCGATCGAGATTTGAGATGGCTCAAACTTGCCAATCTGATCGAAATGCTGCTAATTATCACAATGCGAGTCCAAGCTCACTTGATGACTCAGATCATGAGATGCGTACATGTAGTGGTAACAGCCGCGAGGAACTACCTTCCACGAAAGCCGGTCTGGGTCATTGTTGGAGACCATATACTTTCCGCTGGCCATATCAGCTTTTACTTATTATAACATCGATTACTGGATTTACGGTTTTAGAAACTTTGCGCCAGCTGAGCCTTTATCACAAAGGTTTGGCTCAATTCACGAATGAAGACGAGATTTCTGCAGGCCTATTCGTCGTTTACAATTACCTACCAACCATTATGGGCGTTATATATTCCCAACTTTGGTCCTTTATCGATCTCGATATAAAGCGATTAGAGCCTTACTTTCGTATGCGATACGATAAAAAGTCGCCAGCTTCAATTTTGCTTCTTGATTATACCTTCAAATCGCAATTTACTTTACCATTTCGAGCATTGAGTCGGAAACATTATGTGGTGGCCTTAACTTCTGTGGTATATTTACTAATATCTCTGATTCTACCTGCTTCATTGAGTGCTTTATTTTCTTTAAAACCAAATTTTCGGAACGAAGATGCGAGTTTTTACAGCACCGCTCAAATAAGAGGACCTCACAGCCTATATCAAGGAAATTTTGTTAATCAGCTTCAGCCAATTTTAGCTTCCGACACGCAGCTTATGCCTCCGTGGACCACTCTTGAATTTTCTGTTGAGCCATTCGCTTCACAAGCAGAGGCCATCAGTCCAAATGAAACATGGACAGCACATACAGCGGTTGCATTTGCTGAACCTTATTGCCCTGTATTTCAGGTTACAAATTTGAATGTTACCCACAAATGCTGTTCGCTAACAATGGATAACGCCATTGGAGCTCATATAGTTTATGTAACGGCAGATTTGGAATTAACTGGTGAGCATGGAAACAATTGTTATACTTCGTTATCGATGTCTACCTGGATCTCTTTACATGCAGTTTCAGCGGGGCCTTGGCAGACTAATTCGTTCTGGGTTCCCCACGACACAGATCTTATCTATAGTAAGGATACAAGGTCTGTCAACTTGACGAATCTTGGCAGAAACTCCGGCCCGGCATTTATAGATTCTTTTTTATATCCGAATATTGAGCCCGTATATTACCAGACGTACGGCTCCACATATTTTAAGGATATTCAGTTAACTTGTCCCTTGAATCCTCGTATAACAGGACTTCTCACTTACGAGTTCCATGAAGGATTAGATGAACAACTTACGCTCTTTAATCGTCAATGGAATAGTAGTTCTGGTTCCTCTGCCAATGAATCAGCTTCACAAATAGCTAAAGATGTCGAGGATGTTTTAAATAATATGATTACAGTAAGGCCTTACATATACGGTTGCATCGTCGACTATTATTCCGCCATGGCCAACGTCACTATTCAAGGTAGAAATGAAACCGTACTCGATATTGGGCCACTGTCTCAGCGCCAAGCTCTAGATGATAATCAATTTAACAAAACTAGTTTCGAAACTATACTTGACTATGGCGCAGTATCCAGTATCATAAGACCTCTTGGCGTTGAGTCTCCGTCTCCAGGAAAAGACCCCAACACATTTTACTTAATTCCGGAAAACATTTCTCATATTGATGGCTCCAGTCCTGGAACCTGGGCAATTTTTTCTTTCGAGACAATGGACTCTGTAAATCTACAATATGGCCTTCAATATTTCAATGCAGACTTTAATCCAGGCAGCAACGACGTTGCTCAAAACAACCAAGCAATTATTGAATTCGGCCGGGCTATGGAAAAAATGTATCGTTTAGTCTTTAATGTCGCTTTCAGCACCGTTTTACAATCCCAGACGCCTTCAACAGAGCTTATTGGGCTGCGACAGCAGCAGTATATATCTATATCAATATCGCCTCCGTTTGCGATACTGACTGAGATATTGCTAATAATAGCCCTATTGTTACTCTTAGTCTTAACCTATATAACTCCTAGACGCCAAAGTATCCTTCAAGGTGACCCAGGTTCAGTCACTGCACAATGCAGCCTGATAACAGAAATGATGGCAAACCTCGGTCCTTTGAAAGATTCAGTTCTTGATTTGGACCGCAAGTCAACATTAGCGCTTAAAAATACACTTTGTGGTTGGGAGATATCTTTCGACAAAGATAACCATAAGTTAAATTTGATTCCTAATAACACTATACCTAGTAAAGCCAGCAGAATCGATGAGAAAGCGACCCCTAAGACCACAAATTCGCAGGAAGGCGATAAGTTATCATTGTTTATCCGTAATTGGGGAATTTGCTTGATAATTTCATCGCTCGTATCCCTCATTGGAATACTTCTCTTCCTTAGGTTCTGGACAGCTAATGTTTTGGGATTCGCTTTACAATTTGAATTTTCCACTTTTCAACCACAGCTCTGGTCTTTTCTTCCTGCAATAATAGCCACATCTATTGAGGTTTTTTGGCTTTCTATCTATAGAGATCTGGCATTATTAGAGAATTGGGTTCGAATTAGGAAAGGCTTATCAGCTAAACAGTCCATGTCGCTTCAGTATTCCTCTAAGCCCCCTTTACTTGCGATGGTGCTATCTGTAAGGCAGAAACATTACTTCATTTCACTTTTATCATTGTTATGTGTAACGACAAGCATTTTAAACGTTTCAATGGCCGGTCTTTTTATCCAAAAATATGTTAATGTTCCGATAGTACGCCGCACAACCACACAATTCACCTCTTCAGAATTACCGTCCAGGTGGGAGATCTCAAACATACCTCACACCGTGTCTTGGGGCTCTACTTTAGTCAATATAACCCAAAATTCTAGCACTGTTGGCTGGACCGATGAAGAACGCTCATTTATTCCTGTTATCGACGAGAACGCAAATGCAGATCAGAACTTCGAGCCTATGCTTACAAATTACAATTCTACAACATTAGGTATCGCTGCCTCGCTAAATTGCACTAAATTACCTTCTGGTTCCCATAATTTCCAACAGATACTAGGAATATGGGTGGAAAATTCGGTTAACGAGTCATCTCTCATCAACGGAAAAGCTAGATTTCCACCTTCCAGGCAAACGAACACTTCTGAATATACCTGTGAAGCACAATTTAGCATACAAAATGACCTTCCATCGATCTATTTCCACCCTGCATACCCTGTTTCAATCAATGAATCAAGGTTTAGTGACCCTCAAAACGGAAGTGAGCTCAATGGATCTTTCCGAGATCAGTGGAGTGACTCCTCACAGTGCTCGATAGAGCTTCTTTTCTCATATGCCAATGCAAAAAATCGAACAGTGGATTTTTATTTCTGTCAACCCCATTTCGAAGTTAATGCCTTTAGTTTGATTCATAGTATGACAGGCACTATAGAAGCTAGTGAGATCCATGAAAGTCCAGCGCTATTGAATCGTGAACAGATTCGAAATATTGAAAATTTTGGAGACTGGTATGCGTATACCTGGGAGAGGAACGCAAATTTATCTTACCAAAAAACACCTGTTTGCGCCTACGATTGGCCGGGTCTCCTAATGGCACAGCTTCTTAATAAAGATAAGTTCTTATCAATAGCTGAGGCCGCAAATCGTATTTTCGCAAAGAGTTTCGCTGTATGGTTTTCCACATATCGCTCCAATTTTTTAAACCAACGAGAGCGGAATGAGCCGAGCCTTTCGTCTTTTGAAGGTACGAAATTTCACCGCGAGCTCCGAATTATGCCATCAATCCCTGCATTTGGAATATCGATAGCTTTCCTTTTTTTTTACCTTGCCTCATACATCTTCATACTCGTTAATCGGCGCCATCGTTACACAGGACCACGAATACCTAAATCAATTGGTAGTCTTATTCCCTGGGTTATTCATAGTCGAATGATCCATGATTTTAAAGGTCTTTATTATTTGAAAGATAGTAGGCGCGATGACCATTTAACGAACCTTGGAAACAAATATGGTTTTGGTAGATTCAGAGGAGCCAATGGCAAAGTTCGCCTTGGTATCGAATACGAGGAGAATCTAATGGCAAAGGGGGCGTATGGTGACTTTTGAAATGGGATGGAAATAAAATAAAGTTCCTTAATAACCACCTCAACGCAAAGAACTGTCGCCTCCTGATATTCATGGAATTCGATCTTGGCATCTCTTTGCTAGTAACACATAGGAATTCTGCATTCCCCAAGAGTATGGCGCATCTCCAGTCCAACCATGCATCAAGAAGCACGATTGAAGCTGACATTCCGAGAGGCTGCACATGCTTGCGTACGGTATGGATGCTGCTTCAAGAGTAACCAAAGCTGGTACAGAAGCCAAACTATATAAAGCAGGGCAAGAAGTCATCTCATCAAGAACTCACCTCATCTCAACAGCTTCATTCTCAAGAGCCCAAGCACCCAAAGTCTCAAAACTTCGACATCGTAACCAGCGTTCGAAACTATACTTCTCGCAACCGGCAATCAACCCCAAAATGTACCTCACAAAGACCATCGGCTTTGCCATCCTAGCCCTCGCCCCAGCCGCGACCGTCGCCACTCCCCAAGAAGCCGCACCCACGGACCCGGCGCCGGCCGCCATATGCCACAAAACCTCGCCCACGTACGGCGAGGTCTGCGCCGACAGGGACCGCAAACGGTGCATGGTGGAGAACAGGCTCTCCGGCGCCGCCAGCAGATTCACTTGGTATATCATGTACTACGGAGATGTGAGGAACGGCTGGAACGGCATGACCTGGCACGTGCAGACGCCGGCGAACGGCGGCGCCCTGGAGCTGTCGAGCGAGGACGTGAACGGCGGCCAGGGGATCCGGCCCACGTGCTGGTTCGACCATAATGATGATCCTGAGTTCAATTGTTATAATTCGGATGGGCTGCCGTATTTGTGGTACCACAATGACGTAGATAACTCGGTTGGGCTGGGGCTCTCGGTGCCGGATGGCGCGACTCAGTTTCAGGCCTATTGGATGAATTTGGACTAGTTAGTTATAGGAATGTGCACGCCATCGAGGCCAGCAGCTGGAGCGCTCAGATGATTTGGGCAAGAGGAGGGCATCTAGCTACGAGGAATTGATCCATGTAGTTTTGAGTTTTAGTTATGTCTTAAGAATCGCAACGCTCTTTCTAGATTTTAAGTTCTTTGCTACTTTCCTTCTATGATTATGGAAACTGACTTTAATTCCACATGCTGCAAACTAGGCCAAACTAGATTGACCCTTGTCAAGGTACGGGACGTAATGAAGGTGCTTAGTTCTTTAAGGCCTGTAGATGTCTGCAGCCATGTAAAAAGTGCGCCTCAGCTCCGCTACCTCGGCTATTCAGGCCTTCTCCGGCTACTCATGCAGGCGTTAGTTGGTCGCAGCACCCGCAGATCAAAGTTCCCATATCGCCCGTCTCACTGACTACACAGGTCTGTTCGCAATCGCTTAACTGGTGATACTAGGATCTGCTTCTATGAATTACTATGAGCAAGAGGTAAAGGGAGGGGATTGATTGAAAAGAAGCCGATGTAGTCATCTTAAAGTTCAATTCATATATTGTTTGCTTGTGGACGCGCAGTCCCCGCTATGACTCTCTGCGAAGTTTGCGCCCCCATCGGTAACTGGCTATTACAGGATTTTGACCCAGACGGGACAAGATTTGTATTCGATGTATACCACCACCATAAGACCTGGACAGATCTACAGAAGTCGGTGCAGGATGGTTGTAAGCTTTGCCACCAGATATCAACCTATTTCCACACTAGAGGTAGTCACCACGGCTGGTATGAGCGCGAAATCCTTCCGTCGTTGGACGAATCTACTCAGCCCTGGATGGACCAAATAACAGAGCTAGACCAAGCTGGAGAAGATACTGAAATCTTAATTTTGAACGGCCTTACACCGGAAGGAATCCCTACGTTGGGGTTGCGCTGCGGCGATGTAGGCTATCGAGACAAGGGGCTTACGCCTTAT
>JANIPN010392411.1:11455-33112 GCA_027478595.1 Erythroxylum anguifugum
TTACACCGGAAGGAATCCCTACGTTGGGGTTGCGCTGCGGCGATGTAGGCTATCGAGACAAGGGGCTTACGCCTTATCTGACAAATGGTATTGCGGTTCCACAGCATGATTCAATTGAAACTGATTGCTCTAGATGATCCCGGAGTATATCCAGTTACCCATGTTCGGCCTAGAAAAAAACATGTTCAGTCGGACCCGCTATCATTGGGTACGATTGACCTCGTCAAAACTTGGATCAATGACTGCAATAATGGCCACGACAGCTGTGGGCCACCTAACTATAGCTTTACGCCAATGCGAGTAGTTGATGTGACTGAGGAGGGTAAAGACCCATTTCTTGCTGAAACCAATGGCGGCAAAGAATTCGCCAAGTACATTGCATTAAGCCACTGCTGGGGCAAAACCAAGCAGGTTCTAACCAAGAAAGAAAACCTAAATCAACACCAATCATGTATACCCTTTGATTCATTAAGCAAAACATTTCAGCACGCAATACGGTTGACGCGTTGTCTTGGCGTAAGATATCTTTGGATAGATTCGCTATGCATCATTCAAGATTCGACCGATGACTGGGAAGTCAATGCTGCAGAAATGGGAACAGTATATGGAAACTCGTTCCTCACTGTAGCAGCCATAGACGCGTCTGATGGTAGCCAGGGATTCTTGAATCCTCGTCAACCGCCTGTGGCCATACCTTACCACATCAATCATCCTCAAAGAGGGAAATTAGAAGGGCAGATTTGGGTAGATGCCTGGGCACCCGATTGGAATGATGCGGTGAACGAATCTATTATCAGTACGCGAGCTTGGGTAACTCAGGAGCGTTATCTTCCGACTAGAGTCCTTCACGTTGGCAAATACAGGCTGATGTGGGAGTGTCAGACTCTACAAGAAGTTGAGTGCGACCCGGAGTCTACGACTTTGGTCCAAGAACAGGATGACAGTGACAGAATTAAAGTTGCACAATTGACCAAGTTATCAAGCGGCACATCTAGGAATATAGAAGAGCTGAATAGTATTTACAGCATCTGGCACATGTTAGTTCAGGAATATTCGCGGAAAAATATCACCTTCATCCAAGATCGTCTACCCGCGATGGCGGGTCTAGCCAAGTCTTTCCAGGTTGCTCTAGCAGACAAATACTCTGCGGGGCTGTGGAAGGGTGATTTTCCGTATGCTCTTTGCTGGGAGCCGTTGTTACCTCAGAAAAGACCAAACACCTACGTCGCTCCGTCATGGTCGTGGGCTTCGTTCGCTTCTGGGGTCTCGTATCCTCTACCAATAAAAGAACATATTTCTTTCATTAACGATCTGGAAATCTCGACACAGCCTAAATCGGTGAAGAATCCTCTAGGTGCCATATCCAAGGGCTTGCTGCGCTGTTCGGGGCTGATCAGGCAAGCTTCGCTCGTTACTTTGCAAGACGGCTCCGCAAAGGTGTTTCTTTACAACAGCGAGTTTCTGGGGGTCGTGGATCTGGAAGTCGAATACTCTTATCGACTACAGGTATGGTGCATTTTGTTATTGGAGAGAGAGAATTATAGAAATAATAAGCGTGAACCTGGAAATAAGAAGCTCGATCGCATTACGAGCGTGATGCTGCTCACCCCAGTTGATGGAGAAGTGGATACTTACCGCCGAATCGGCATCGTTAACAGGGCGGAGTACATGGAAGACTGGAAAACCATAGAAAGAAAGACGGTTACTATAGTCTAAGGGGTTTTTGAAGCTAGATTGAAGGGATCCTATTCTACTGATCCACGATCAAGTTAGACTCAAAGACTCCGGGTTGAGTGGCCGATTCTAGTTTTTTACTAAGCTGTTTATTATACATAATGCTGGAATACCCCTTTCACACTGACTTCCCGGCTTTAAGGGGCTTTAGGGTGGACCTGCCAAGTATTGGCGACCAATTGAGGAGCTGAACTTAAGACTGTCAATCTTATCTCGATCATCTCAGAGCCGCCATGCCATCCAAGCAAAAAATTTGAAAGTACAAACGTTGAATCGTTTCCCGGGCAAATACTTTTCCGACTGGGCGACACTGATGCGTGTGATTGAAGGGAGCCCCGGTCCGAACGGAACGAATGTCACACTCAAATCCGATGGGACAGTCCTCGTACCGGAGCCCAATAGGATAGCAACGAGGCACGTATCAAATGCACAGATCCTCAAGCCTAAGTCAAGAGGAGAGTTTACTGAAGGCAAGAAAAGCGTAAGAATCACCAAACCAGAGACCCACCACAGAGCAAGACCCCACGCCAGACAGCGGTCTCCGATCGAGGGAGTCGACGACACAGACAACACCGACAACGAAAGGGTTATCCCGCCGCTGCTAAACCCCCGCATATCCAGGCAGAGCCACATTACCGGCTCCCCACTCGGGTCCACTGACATGTTCCTTCGCCGTGCCCGTGGCCAGCGCCCCCCGACCGACGGAAAAACCCCCCTCGAGCTATCGCGTGTGCTGAGGGACTACAGATACGATGCGGCTTATCTCAGTGAGTGGTCCAATGTGGCGGAGTTTATTGCGCATATCGTGTACGCCGCGGCTATGAACACGAAGGACGAGAAGGTGAAAGGGGTGGAGCTCAGATTCATAGTTGTAGGCTATCTGGGCGTGGTGAGACTGTAGGGCGCTGAGGCGGCAATGGGGTCCAATGTGCACGACTTCTAACCGTCTGTATTGATGATATATAACAGTATATATTCTATTGGATGTAACGAAGGTTTGGCATCACCTTGGCACTGCATCTGGTATATGGGCGGTAATATGGCGTAGGGCGTACCGGGCCTGGAGGCCTGATACTGTGGTCTTTTTGCTTCCATGAAAACAAGTATCCATTGACTCCTTGTTTAACATTCACAGCCTTTAGTTTAACGATTTTCCTCTGACCAACATCACTTTAATGGTTAATTAGCCAGTTAATTAATCCAACAAGCCAACAACTACGGACAACACAAGCAATATGCACACCTCGGCTGAAGCTTTTCTTCGCCACACTGGGCGCGTCTTAGTTTCCGGGTAGTGCGGATGCTGATTCGAGATCGAAGTCCTAGTTTCTCGCTCTAAGTGGAGACGCGATCGACAAGCTGAAAGCCCACGCGCAAATCGACGCTGCAGATGTACCACGCTACCATGTGCTTACCATGGGTCCATCTGTTTCAGCCAGGCTAATCGCACTAAGAATAAATTGCATCTACACGCTTTTGGAATGGGTAGCGTGGTGCCATTCATGATGAAGTGGAACCGCTGGGATTGTTCGACGCCGTTCATACGCGCGCCAAATTGAGGAACAACAGCACTAGTGAGCGGCTGGAAATCCCCGCGACAATAATAATTGCGGAAGAGAAAGGACTTTTTGTTTATATAGGTAGGACGTCTCAATTTCTCTACAGTTAGCCGTCTATCTATCTATTGTACATCCCTCATATAGGTGTGTGTCTTGACTGCGAAATATGGAGAAGCGACGTTCGATGGAAATCGACAGCCCGTTGATGTCGGACCATTTCCCACCCCATGTCAAGCCCGTTCCCAGCGTTTCGTACTTTAGCCAGTCCAGAATTCCCTCCGAAAGCTTGACACCTCCTATCAATGGAAACAATGACTACCACGTTCCCCCGCCCTACCCTCCGCCTCCACGGAAATCGATTACCGAGCTAGAAAATGAGAGGCGCGTGCCCAGTCTTATGATGTGGGCGGAGGACTGGTGGGGTTTCGAAATTCTCAGCGTCATACTGGGCATCGGCGCCGTCATAGCCCTCTGCATTGTCCTACGACAGTACGACGGCAAGCCGCAGCCTCAACTGGCATCTATTCTGGGGGCACGAGTCACCCTCAACGCCATCGTTTCGCTGCTCGGCTTGGTCGCAAAGGCTTCGTTGATGATTCCTATCGTCGAATGTATAAGCCAGCTGAAGTGGAACTACTACAAGGATGGTCAGAAGCCCTTGCTGGACTTTCTGCACTTCGACAATGCCAGCAGAGGCCCTTGGGGCTCCATAAGACTGATATGGAGGCTGCGTGGCGTGTGAGTTATCCGCAATATCATGTCTATACATCCTACTGACTGAAATCTTATAGCCACCTCGCAGTCCTCGGTGCGTTGCTTACGATTCTGGCTCTTGCGATCGATCCGTTCATTCAACAATCTATTCAATACACCACTGAGATGCACCCTGACCCTTTCAACAGCAACGCTGTAACTCACTTTGTGGACCGATGGGATGAGAGTAACGGCAATACCCGTAAGTGCCACACCCGAACTGCTCGCAGCTATATTCTAACCATCTAGTGCCCGTGATTTACCCCTCTCAAAACACAATCGGGGAGATTTACTCGGGGGCACTTTCTTGGAACGACACCGGAGCCGCCTTGACTGATGTCGCTCCCATATGCTCAACCGGAAACTGCACATGGCCATCATACGCATCCTTAGGTCTCTGTGGACGAGTGTTAAATGTATCAGAGCACCTTTCCATCCAGGACATAGGCTGGGAGGTAGACGACCCTAACTTCCAGCCACCCGTAAGACGAGCCACTCTACCAGGCGGTCAATACGTGGACATCATCCAGGCGTACACAGGCAACAACGGCCCCGTCCTAAACGTCAGCACGGCCATCAACTTCGACCCGAACTACTTCAACGCCACCTCGCCAAACTCCACCTCCATAGCCTTCACCGACATCCGCTACCCGCTCGCCAACTTCTTCACCATCTGGCAAAACCAGTTCGCAACCTACGCCGAGGAACCCATGACCGAACCACGCAACCGCTCCCTGCCCCTAACCGACGAGTTCCGCGCCGTCGAGGCCGTGCTGGAGTGGTGCGTGCAGACCTACGACACGGACGTCACCGACGGCCGCGCAACAACAACCCTCTCCTCCAACCCCAAGCCCTTCACCCCTTTCACCCCGGACCCGGACCCCGCCGACCCTGCCTTCTCCATGAACGGCTCCCTCATCGCCTTCCCCTCCCCCTCCAACAGCAGCAACAGCAACAACAACAACACCCCCGCCGCCGCCCCCGGCTCCGCATCAAACTTCTCCATCGGCTACACCACGCACGCCGGCCTCCAGCAGTACCTAGGCGGGCTCTTCACGGGCGCCGCGCTCGCAGGGGGCGGCAACGCCGGCGCGGTGCTAACAACAATGTACAACGCGGGCGAAGGCACGATCCCCAACGACGCGGTGCGCGCCCTGCGCAACGCCCTCTGGGCCGGCGTCTACGACCCCACCCTGCCCATCCCCCCCATCGAGGATCAAACAACCGCGGCCTCGAGCCTGGCGGGCATGGGCCTGCGCGAGCCCGGGCTCGACGGCGCGCAGCGGCTGCTGGATAATGTGGCGGTTGCGATGGCGAATCGCATGAGGAGGGCGAGTCGGACGGATGTGAGCGGCGAGGCGCTGGCGCCGGTTACGCTGGTGCGCGTGCAGTGGGAGTGGCTGGTTGTGCTGTTTGTTTTTGTGGTGGGGACGTTGGGGTTTTTTTGCGCGACCGTCGTGCATGAGAGGGGGGCCGAGCAGCTTTGGAAGAGCTCGGCGCTGGCGGTGCTGCATGCTATGGAGCCGGCGGCGCAGAGGACGCTGAGTGGGGTTGTGTCGACGACGGGGATGGGGAGGCAGGCCGGGGAGGTGAGGGTTATGTTGAGGGATCGGGGGAGGGGGTTGAGGTTGTCGTGATTTCTTTTCGTATAGGACGATGTTATGTGTATATAGTGGTACTAGGCTCTGATTCATTTAGCGATGGCATATTAGTTGAATAATTAATTTGAGTGTAAGACCGATCAATGTGTATGGGCTATTGACCAATGTTTGGTGATGCTGTGAGGACGGGGTACATAACTTGAAGGTGGAAGTTTCTGATTCCAGTAACCACCATCATCATCAGCAATTCACCGAATGATGAGGGCTATATGGGGTAATACGTATATAAATACACGACCATAGAGCCTTAAGGTCTGACAGTGAACCATCACGTATGAGCCTATGAGGGCTGAAACAGTATGGTTAGGGGCGGCTAGAAGGATTCGACCCACCCCCCAAATCGGATGCTTAGTTGAAAGCAATGCTCTCCCACCCATGTTAGTGATACGTTGAAGAGAATAGAAAAAAAAATTGAACGCTCAATTACATATTTACCAATGCAGATACAACGGTGGTGTTTTAGTAGATGCGTAATCAAAGCGATGCCCATCCCCCTTATTACCTCTTCATGTGTATTAACTTCGCTCCTCTTCAGGTCCCTTCAAAAATGTGTGCATTATCAGACTTGTGCTATAAAAGATAAGAAACGCGAACAAAATTGTAACCGAAAACGTCGATGCAACCTGCGATGATCAGTATACGCTTACCTTCGCCTCATCGCTCCAACCCTCCGTGTTAGCTAACGGGCTAAACACCACACTCGCCAATCCCGCCAGGAACATCATTACGGCGAAAGTCAGCAACATTATCGGGGCCTGGAGCGCAAATATGAACACGTTGTTCAACCCCTCTCTGGAATTGCCCTGGATTCTCCGCTGCACGGAACGAGTCATCACCTCCCATCGCGCATGCTCGCGTTCCTCGCTGCTTAACAGAAGCAGCTGCTGCGATCCATTAACAATCGAAAGTAGCGCGAAGATCAAGCTCGAATAAAACATCGCTAGGATCGACCAGTGTCCTTCTTGCGCCGAAGGCCATTGGATGCAAGAAGTGATTGAGGTGAAAAGAAACCCGCCCTGGCGACAATAGACTTAATATAGCACAACTCTATGCAAATGCTCGATACTTACCGCCAGTTGGATGTATTTAGTCTCGTCCATCTTTCGCTCGGCCCAGTATCGAAACATCTGGACCCGCTTGATGTCGTCTACCTCATTGACTATGTTTTGAAGGGGGTGAATAGTATTTCGTATCAGTACACGCCGATAGAATACTGTCCAAAAGTATATTACTGGTTTCTCAACTGGCCTCCAAATATATTGTAATGCCTTGCTTGCAGACATCGGGAACGACTTAGGGAATTGCGAGATGAAAGCAAAGGAAATCTGAAAAAAAATAGTACGTTTAAAGAATGGAAAAATGAATGTTTAATTCAGTGGCTGGGTATAAATTCTGGGTTGGTGTCTAAATATAGTGCTCAGGCGTTATATAGTTTCAGGCATCGGTATTCAAGCATGCACCCGAGGGGCACAGCCCAGATGAAACACGATCACAAGTGGCATACTCGTAACAGCTACCAGCGTTGCTAACTGTTCAGCTAAAACCATTCAAATCTGCGTATAAAATTCAATTTAAACGGGTTAAGCCGTTGAAAACTATGGTACCTTTTATAAATATAATTAAACGGGTTAAACGGTTAGCAACGATGACAACTGCTTAGGTGATGAGGCGCTGCGACTGGTAAAGACGAAACGGGTGCCAAGTGGTTCCATAAAGCTCATGTATACAACGCTGGTATTGAAGTCAGGAAGTCAGGTGACTTCTGACAGCCAGCAAATTGTGAGGTACATATGGCTGGGCTGTCACCCACGTTACCTCTGCATGTCAACCGATCTATATTCCTTTCCCACCAGCTTGAACACTCGCTAGCTGATTACTACATTCACCATCTTGCCGTGAACATTATTACAGCAAATGCAAGCAACATTGTCAGTGTTATAACATGATTCTTTGTTCAAACCAAAGCAGTTTTAAGACAGTGGAGCTAGGCCACGGCAAGACATGCCTTTAGATAACAATCGGTACATGAAGGCTGTCAAAATTATGGAATTTGAAATTTACGAAAATATGTTAAATATTACTCTTATGCCTTCCCCTTTACAGGGTCCACCATTATTTGAGTCACAGTAGAGACATCGTCATAGTCCATCGTCCACGCTCCATTATCATTCGAAACCCGGTAGCCTCTCCTCCACGACTTCACCATCTTATCTCTCTCAGCCGTACCGAGGAGCGACGTATCCGCCATATCCTGGGGCACACCCGACCACGTCAGATAGTGCATCATGGCGCCTATCCCGCTCGGCTCGAACGGCCATGGCCGCGATGGTTCTACGATCCAAACAAACACTGTCACGCCGAGCATGAGACTCAGAATCGTGATGGAGAAGAAAGTGCTGATATCGTAAGTTTCCTGCGTACGAATACGATTCAAAGGGATGCCGGCAAGCATGATGATGAGGATCTCGGATAGGACCGCCATGAAAGCAACCAGGGCGGTCGTCCAGGTCCCGTAGTAAACACTCAGGAAGAAGAGCGAAACGGGCTCGGTATCTCGGCGTTGCAGAAACGCCTGCGTGGTTTTGGTCTGGGTGTTTGAGCGTAGGAGCGTCCAAAAGGGATCGTTTATCGCTCGGATGCGCGCGAGGCGCGTCCACTGGAATTGGATGATCATACCGAATATTATCATCATAAAGCGCGGGCCGAATCTGTTACTGTCCATGAACTGCTCGAATCGGTTGTTGGTCGAAAGCTTTCTGTAATATGTGATCAGAGCAAGAAGGCCACCGAGCACAACAAAGAACATGCTTTTCTCAATGTGCCTAGCAAAACGAGAAGGTCGGTATTTGTAGCTGACTTCGGTGCTTGATGGGACATCGCTGTCAATCGAGGTACTGGCAGTAATTTCCTCTCGCAAAGTGAGACCATTGTGTATGGTACCGTTAGCATCGGAGTATGAACCCAAATAGAGATTCACTTTCTTCAAACGCTCAGTAGTTTCCTTATCTTGTTTCCACCAGCCGATTCGTTTGAGGTGTTCAGTCGTTCCTCTATGACTGAGAAGACTTGCTATTCCAGCAATGCTGGAAGGATCCGAGTATACTTTTGCTTGTTGGAATCGCATGAGGAGCCACATACAAACCAAGAGTAACAGTATAAGCCCTAGGAGAACTTCAAGCAGGCGACAAACTGTCGAATTTAACCAGAGCGCTACGAATTTTTAGCAAAAGTCTGAGGATAGTCCAAGGGTCTTCAGCTTACCAGATGCTCTTGTCACCATAGGCCCACCTCGATATTCGCTGTCTTTAATAACGATCAATTCAGATGCGAAGGGGGTGATCAGCTGAGTCGCAGCATATGCCAACGATGTAACGAGCGCAAGCCACCTCCTGGAGAGAAGTGCTTTGAGTGGACCAAAGGAACTATTTTCGTGTAGGTAGTCCAGACCGAATACTTCTCTAGCTGACGCCCCTTCTTCTCGGGAAAGGAGGTAAAACGGCTCCATCTTGCGCAAGTTCGTGTACGTGAACCCTATCAGCAGCCTGATGACGATCGCGACAATTATTGGAAGGTAAATCACGGGCAGGTACAATGCCGACCACAAAATTGGTACAAGAGGCTTGTCAGACACGAAGAATATCTTTGGCCCCTCGCTTTTATCGCCCGCTGCCACCGCTTTTGCTGTTGGCGACGCAGCTTCTGAAACAGTTTCCGATGTAGAATCCGTCAGATCCTTCCAAAAGAATGCTGATGCAGTCATTGTGGCCTCCATTGACTCTGTAATGGTAGTCATAGCTGCTGTCACCTTTGGATCCCCACCAAAGTACAGGCTTGGCGCTGCAGACTGATTGATAGTTACCGTTTCTGTAACGGTAGCTGTACTCAGGATTGACCCGCTGATCCAGGGCGTCTCACCTACATCCACGCTTATCTCGTAGGTCGTTGTCTCAGCAGGGAATGAGGTTGCCGGGGAGTGGTAATATGGAGTGTATGTGGTAGTTTCAGTGACCAGGTATACGACTTGGGTCAAGGTGACGGGATCCGTAGTTGATTGGGTCAAGGTGACGGGATCCGTAGTTGATGAAACCGGACTCTCTGAGTATGTCGGGACTTCAGCATCGTTTTCAGCAAAAAATGTCCGATCCGGCAACTCATGATTGATATACTCGAGTACTCCTAGTATTGCGGCTGTAGCAGCAGCAAGGAAGATAAGCCATGGGGTACGCAGGCCGATGGGCTTGTAGTAAGGTTTTTCCGGTCGCAACGGTCTGTTTGTGTCGGTGTCATTGATGTATTCATCTGCCATTCTGAATCTATCGTGTCCCCAGCGCTCCTGGTCGTTGAGGAAACCGTCCGGAGAGGAGTCCATGACTGTTCAATATTATCCCCGTAACAAGAGTACAGCACTAGATTTGAAGTGTAGATTGTCCATGTTTAAAGCGAATAGATCTCACATACTTCTTATGACAACGTGACGCCTCGGCTGCAATACCGCCATCAGGCCAGTTTGAAGCCTCGTACAAAGCCACCACACGCTGTGGCGTTGTCGAGAAGCTACTCACCTATTCTACATTCTTTCAGCTTGCGACCTCTCGGACTGGACTCCTGTTCCAAAAAATCCACAGCAAATCAGCAGAAGAATTGGTTCCGATTGTCAAAGTGTTTGCGATTTTGGAACCGGTCTAGGCCCGTCCAGACCCTTGTAGGCGCTAGGAGGCTGCCACACCCCCAATCATCTACATAGTAACGCGAAAACCAGCACCAAATACTCGTCGCCTATTATCTCCATATTTATATCTTAACCAAGTATCACAGATATCTTAGCCCTTCTATCAAATCCACTTCTTCATTAACAGGCCCCATTATGCCGCTGATCGTGTGAATACAAGGAGGAAAATCTGAAGGTTGCTCAGCGTAGGATTTCTCGTTGTACGCTGCGATTATAAGGAAATGCTTGGCCCTAAAACTGAAGCTATACGTATATTCAAATTCAATGTTTTTCATAATTATGTAGGTACATATTTATATATTCAATCAAATACTATTTCTTATTACATTTTTATAGAAGAAAGAATTCAACGCGCGATTTCTGTGAGATCGCTATGAACACCGGACCATCGGGTCAATTTGTCCGGTCAATGGCCCGTCATGGTGCCGACCAACCCGCCAAGGCTTACTTTCGCAGCTCTGTCATCATCAGGTGTCCACATGCATCGGAGCCACACTCCATCTTCACATTCGTAACGCAAATATCACTTCAAGCGCATTTATCTGGTGCTTCCTCTTCAAGGCAGCAACGTGTTGTCTTTGAGGCAAGTTGCCTGTTTCCATCAACCAATTCAAAGCGTCATGGCTTCGCTCCCTCCTCGTCCATCTCAACGATCATCCCAATCTCACCAAGACTCAACGTCCGACTCACAAACATCAGAAACACAAGCCTCTCCTGCCCAGAATGACCCCTCTCAGTCCACAGCCACTTTGGACTCACAGACAGTCCTGATCAATGACCCTTCGAGCTCCACGTCATCACAGAAACAGACTCAGCCAAGCGAGGTTCAGGAGGAACCGCGCAAGTGCTGGATATGCTTCTCTGATGAGACGGAGGATACACCTACTACGTCAGCATGGAAGTCCCCATGTCCATGTGCTCTAACGGCCCACGAAGCTTGCCTTCTGGACTGGGTAGCAGACATGGAAGCTCCACAGAATAGAAACAGGCAGCGACGAAAAATTCAGTGCCCTCAATGCAAAGCCGATATCCAGGTCGCAAGACCGCGAAGCTTTCTAGTCGCACTCGTCGCTTCGGTAGACAGAATTATGGGAAGATTGACACTACCGGGGATCGTGGTAATACTCGCGGGAGGCATAGCCAGCGGAGCATGGGTTCACGGGCTATCATCCGTCTACATCATCTTCGGCAAGCGCGACTTCAACCGCCTGAACCTAAAAGACGGCATGAGCATAAGATGGCTCCTAGGCCTGCCCACCATCCCCGCCGTGCTCATCGCCTCTCGAACCACCCTCGCCGACACCGTCCTCCCCCTCCTCCCCGTCGTCTTCTTCGCCACCCAAGTCCCCCACGCCCGCAGCCGGCCCAGCTCCATCTGGCCGCCCAGCGCCGCCCTGACCTTCGCCGCCCTCCCCTGGGTCCGTGCCATGTACAACGAAGCCTACAAGCTGGCCTTCGCCGCGAAAGAGAAGCAGTGGATACAAGAGCTCCGGCCGCACCTGACCAACGACGCCGACAGCGACGACGAAGCGCACGATCACGACCACGACCACGACCATGATCACGACGACCACGACCACGAGCACGGCCATATCGAGCTAGACCTGCAGATCATCCACGGCGGCGACGCCGACGGCGACGAGGACCAGCCCGCAGGCGCCATCCAGCAGGAGGAGGCACGCCGGATCTGGGACGAGGCGGTCGTGCGCGCCGATGCGGATGTCCAACCACCTCACCGTGCAGGCGCCAATGCTCCTCCCGGTGAGGGAGGTCAGGGCCAAGAGCAAGGTCAGGGGCAGCAGCAGCAAGGTGGTGCGGCGCAGAACCGACGCGAAAATGTTCGCGGCGGGAACTGGCTTATCAACCCCGGCCGCGTACTTGATGCTATCATGGGCGCCCTGTGTTTCCCGACCGTGGCGGCTACCACCGGCGAGCTGCTCCGACTTGCCCTACCGAAGACCCTGACGGCGGGGGTTTCTTCGAGGTCCGGGAAGCCGGGGCTGTTGCAGTCGAGGTGGGGGAGGAGTGTGGTGGGTGGGTGTTTGTTTGTGGTTATGAAGGATGCATTGCTACTTTATTCGAGGTATAAGCTTGCTAAGGCCCAGAGGGAACGCAGGATCGTGGATTGGAAGGAGAGGAAGGATAGGCCGGCTGGGACCGTTGGGAGGGGGACGCAGACTTAGTTGATTCTGGGGAGGGGCGTGTGCTACGTACGATGTTGGAACGTTTGGATGATGATGGATGCGCGTAATAGAAACTGGGATGGGGTTTTTTGTGTGTTCTTCAGCCTTGGAGAAAACGGAAAGCTTTTCTTGACGTTTGACGTATTGAAAACTGCATAATGGGTAGTTTACGAACACACACACTTTTCGGTTTGGAAATCAAGCAGATGGAAAAAAACTGGGAGCTCTCTGTCACTATCGTGGAGGAGAATGAGGGCATGGTCGTAATCTGATGTGTCGTGGCTAGACATATCACTCTGTATCAATTCCACTTTTTCTCATCTCCATTCAAACTCTGTTATTGTTGTTGAGTACGTGATCCCTGGCTCAGTTGTGGAGAACCGGTCAATGCCACCGGATCTACCTCCGAGAACTTTCTAGTATGCTACGTATCTGTGCTATGTCATGGTGGATATTACATGTCGATTTAAACCCAGCGAACCAAACCCGAGATTTTTGGTTCGGCAGGCTTTGATGATCAGAGCTCCGGAAACGGAACCCACTCTCTTGAGAACCGGTCTTTGCTACAGTCAGTTAAATGAGCGGCCCATTCAGTCATGATCTGATCTTCAAATCAAGCAGACGTATGCCACCTTTAACATGCAGATCGACAGGTACGTTCAATAGAAAGTGGACCTGCTGCTATCTACCTGACGTGCTCGATAAGGGCTGGAAGCCTGGTTCTTCATCTTCCGCATCCGGATACCTGTGGAAATGGTTCACCGGTAGCAGCATATCACGGAACCAGACAGAACACCACCCCCGGGGTTCTCCTTGCATACCAGCAGAGAAAAAACAAACAGGGCCTGTGACAGATCCACCTCTAAACGTCAGAAGGTTCAATCGCTGGGTATGCTATGCTATGCTACATCGTGCCACGAGATGCGCCACTTCGCCTATCTGGTACTCATTTGTAGAACCTTCTAAACCTTTACCGGCCGCTTGCGGTGACTCCCAAAGCCACCTACCTCCTCGATCCAAGTGCGGCCAAGTCAAGCACAGCACGGCCAGAAGCAAAAAAAAGCAAGGGAGTAGAAAAAGAAAATCCAAACATCACACACCCCCCCTTTGCTTTGCTTATCAGTTTCACCCTCCGTTTCAAACATCCCGCCACCACCAACACCCCACAATCCTTAAAATTTCGCGCATAAAGTAAGGGGGCATAATTAGGACAAGCTTTTTTTCAGGGAGGAAGGAAAGGGAGCGCGTGCACGTTTCACCGGTTCAGGAAGTGGGGAAAGGGATGATGATAAGGACCACCGAACGACGCAAGAGTCCCACTCTCGATACTCATATCGTTGTTACACGGGTTTGGGTGGAGAAGGGAGGAGGCTGTATTATTCCCCCTCCCTCTCCCTCTCCCATTCCCCCCCCCCCTTTGACGCGACTCAATAGAGACCTACTACTGTAGGTGCGTGAGGAAAAAAAAGGAGTGCATTGATGATCGTCACCACCATCCACCCCACAGATCGTCGTTCGAAGATCCCCCAGGACTCGAACTAAGAAGTCCCTTAGCCCCTTGGATGTGCTTGGGCCCTTGGAGAGGGAAATTAAGCTTTCCCCAAGCGCGTTACGACCGCGTTTTTTAGGGGGATGAAGATCTCTCTAAATATTCACTTGGTAAGAATTATTAGGGCACCCTTTGTTTACCATACTGTAAAATTCTACTCTCTGATTTGTCCGGGCCCGTCTGGGTAAGAACTTGGCGCGTAGTACCCTTTTGTTTACGCGCCTGGTAGATGATGGGGCTGGTTGACAGACAGACAGAGGAAACCAGCCAGGTATTGTTTACTGATGTAGGTCTTTTTTTTTGTTTTTGTTTTGTATTGTTTTCTTTTGGAGAGATTCTTCTAGAATGGTGAGATGGGTTGGGTTCATATAGCCAAATATGTGGGGCGCATATGCCTACGATTGGGACTGGGGACCAAATCCATGGATTTGATGGATCTATAAACTTGGGGAAGAACGTAGAGGGAAAGGCAGGGTGAACCGTAATAAGTATATATGGTGGAGTTGTACAGGGACTGGGTTGATTTGATATTGTTGCACCAAAGTTACTACCGATGCGATGTGCACGCGCGTGCTGTGATGGGTGACGCGGCCCTGATTGTTCCCCTTCGCTGGGTTCTGTGCGAGTGCAAGTATATGCAGTGGTTGGAAGAAGTGTGGAGGATGGATGATGCTTGCTGTAAGCCGTAGGCCTGTGCTTTTGTGCTTGTGCGTGTGTAAGATAGAAGCGAACGACGCGTAATGTATGAAGACATTCGTATCACTGAAGATATGATCATCACTGTATGAGGATATTTGTCACGAACAAGGCATGTTGTTTCAATGAATCATCAAAAGTTTGAAGAATAACGTTTAAATTCGTAAGAATCAGAGTCTAAGTTGTGATCATTACATGTCCTCGCATATGCGTTATTGCCTTGAAAAGTATCCGTGAGAATGATATGCGGCAAGTTTTGTGTTGGGGGAGGATGCGAAGTAAGTTTCCTTCCCCCCAAGACCGAAAATGTGTATATCACCAAACCTCGTTCTTATCCCAAAATGATATATCCAACCCAACGACGACCCAATCCCCATTTCCAAAGCGGAGATGAGAGAAAAGGGCGGAACTGAATCGAACCCCCAAGAAAGATAAAAGAAGAGAGCAATATGCACAATCGTCATCGTTAGAAAGAACCGTCAGAAAGTAATCACCAAACCACCCCCTCATCCCCTTTCTTCGGCTCCAACCCCCTAAAAGATAGAGGTCTTCACCTTCTTGGTATCATCCCCATCGTAAAGCGTGCACCCACCAGTAGGCACCTGCACACTGGGGATCCAGGGGTCGGGAATAACCGCGCGATTGCACCTCTCCCCCATAGCGCCCTGCACAAGCTCATAGCTCCCCGCAGTCCCACAGTTATCCCCCTGATCAAACTTCGTGCACACAAACACGCACTCCCCCTCGGTACTGCTCCTGCACCCATTCCCCGTATCAATCGCCATCCCATGCGTCGTGCTATTCGCCCAAAGCATACTAACATCGAACGTACTAAACGCGCTGCCCGCATTAAACTCCCCAATAACAGTATTCATCAGCCCATTCTGCGCCCACGTCGCGCCCTCGTGGATCGCCAAAAACGCGCCCTTCGCCTTATCCGCCATCGCGAGCGTCACCGCACTTCCAGCAGGAATGTTGACAGTAACGGCGGGCGCGTGCTGATCGATCCACTGGTCCGCGCCGTCGCTCCAGCTGAACACCACCAGAGTGACGGGGGCAGCGGCGTTGTTGGTCACCTCGTTGAGGTACGGGCTGTCGGTGCCCAGCCAGACGAAGTCGTTGGGCGTGGTCGGGTTGGCGCCTGCTAGGACGGACTTGCCTGAGACTGGGATGGGCGAGGACACGATGTGCGAGTTGATGTTGGACATTATGCTGTTGCCGGCTTGCATTGCGTCGTCGAGGGACGCGGCGGGGGTGTCGGGGGCGTTGGCGTTGTTTTCGTTGGCGGCGGGCGCGGCGGGAGTTGGGGCTGCGGGGGCGGGCGCCGCTGGTGTTGCGGCGTGCGCGTTCGGGTTCCAGACGTTGCCGGGGTCGGTGTGCCAGTCGTATCCTGGGGGTGGGGTCCAGCGCTTGGCGGGGCTGTTGGGGGAAGTGGGTTAGCTTGGGGTTGAGGAATGATACGCGTCGGATATGTTGGCGGAGGCGGCAGGGACGGGGTGTTGGTTCCTTGTGGGCGGTAGATAGGAATGTGAATGTGAATGGGGATGGGGATGGGGTAGTCAGTCACTTACGCAGTCTTCTTCTCGTGCTGGTGCCTGTGGGCGTGGCGCCCGATGGAGGCGGCGGAGACCGACTCGGCGGCGAGGGCGGCGATGGCCACGGCGACGGTGGAGAACTTCATTTTTGGGTTTTTCTGGTTTTATATACTTGGTAAAAGGCGTTCGACGCGTTTCCTTGTATATATATCGAAGTATAAACAAAGTTGTGTCCGTGTCCAAAAGCTCAAGGAATGCTCTCTTGGATTGGATTGGGCTGGGCTGGGCTGGCTTGTTATAGATATAACAAACAAGGTCGTGATAGACTATCCGGAAGGACTGTGTATGAACCGGTGGACCAGGCTTGGGTCTAATTCTTGTTGTTTCCTGCGTAAAGGAGTGGACGCGAAGGAAATTGTGTATAATGGGGAAAAATGCCAAACAATATACTTTTTTAGAACCGCGGTCGTGAATGATAGGAAGGACAAAAGAAGAAAAAGAGGAAGAAAAGGAAGAGCTAGAGTCTGGGGAGATTAATAACGGCCCAACACGGACACTCCCGCCAACGAAACGGCACACACGCACGTACTACACCATACACGCATTTGAGTTAGGGCGATAATGGAGGGATAGGAAGTGGATGGGCTGGTCCGGCTGGGGGAAGGATGGAAAAGGCGTTAGGGCGGCCAGCAGAAAGCCCTGCTCTGCCTCTTCCCTCGGTTGTGTGGTAAGAATAAATTGGGCTGTGATGATGGGTGGGCTTTGAGAGGAGAAGGGGGGGGGGGAGAGGCGGTGATGGCGCGGTCCCATTCCTCCACACACAACCGTACCCACGTAATATTATGGAGGGAGAGATGGGGGTGTGTGGAGAGCATATTTCACAGAATGAGCTACGTATGGGGCGCGTCCAAGAGACAGAGTAGAAAATGATATAGAAACACAAAGAAAAGCAGAGAAGGGTGAAAGGAGTAGCGAGGCCGCGCGCCCATCGGTACATTTGCACCAGCATCTTTTTTCCGCTGAAAGGGGTGCTGTGCAGCGGTGCACGCTTTCGCGGGTACGGCGAAGAGTAAACCTAACAGTGTGATAGGCCGAATGCGACTTTACTACGCACTATGTGCACCCAGAAGGCCGGCTATTCGTTCGTTCCCCTGACTAAGAAATGGGAAGAGGGCGAGTAAGAGTGAACGAGCCAAGCGGCGAGCGAGCGACAGATGAACGCAATTAATGACTATGCTTTCGGGGTGGGTGTTGTGCCTGGCTAGCAGGGATAGGGGGTGGGCATCGATGCTCATCGTCTGGGCTAATAGCCTAGCGCAAATAGTAACCATAGCCCGGGCTAAGGAGGTAGGCTATCCCATTGGTCCGAGGGGGAGAATGGTTTAATATCGGTGGAGACAGGGCGGATGGGTGGGGATGCGCTGTGGTTGGTCTGTGACTCAAGGTGTGTGGCCCCCCCGGGGAAAAAGGGAACGAACTGAAAGAAAGAACACACACACAAACGCATCACACCCACTCCCACAGCAAAATCGCAGTTGGGCCAACTTGAGACGAGCAGCAGTAGACGAGCTCCACATGTTGCCGTGATGTCGATGAGGGAGGCACAGCAGTAGTATGGTATATGGTTAATGGCCGATGTAGAAACCAGAATGGATTTTTTGTTGGGTTCTTTCTCGTCGTCATATATTATAAGTCTTTTTCGTGATGATGATGGATATTGTCCTCTCTGTATTATTTGGAACGAAGAAGGATTAACACACACACTTCCGACGGAAGACGGGAGGAACACAAGAACAGGAAGAACAGGAAGAAGAAATGCGTACAGACCAGATTCCCTCTCTCTTTCCTTCTCCTTCGCGCCACTGAATTCCTCAGAGCGCCCTGTGGCTTGCGACCTCAAACACCGCGCCATCCCGGGTCCGGCTAGAAAGCGCGACAGAAACAGAAAACTCCACCGAGCCGCTCAGGTTTCAAGTGTCCACGCCCCCTACGTATTTTAGTTGGTTATATCCGCCGTTATGTACTATGGTGTATAGTTTATGCCATGAATACAATGTTATGCGCCTACAAAGTAAGCGCTGCACGACAACAAATAGAGGTGGATGGGCGGCCTTATGCTAGTTGTGACCCTTTATACCAAACTTTGTGCGCGCGCGTGCGTTTCGGTGCATTATTAGTATGATCATCGCCCCTGCGCTGGCTGACAGCTGTCTCCGCCACCACCCCATCCTCCGAGGCCCCCCCGAGCCTCCCCATTGTGGCCTTCTTCCTTTGCGTTCGTTGATCCCGCCCACTCCCCGTTTTGCATTGACGGCGCTAGAAACGACAGGGGACCAGCGACGTTTCAGGTCTAATTTGTGGTCGCATGCAAGGCAACTCTCGCGCGCAAGTTACGTATAAGTTATCTTTATTTAGAGAATAATAGTGTGTGTTTGTAGGATTTGTAGGGACAAAGATGGAAAAAGAGCGGCGACGTTACACCTGGGGGAGATGGTTAAACAGCGACAAGCAATCGCTACGTGCTCCTGCTGGTACTCTGACGGTTACAAAACAATGTAGGAGGAGATCACGGATACGAGTGCCGCTGTTGTTTAGTTTGACAGGCTCGATACGAAACCCTCGATAGGCGACTTTTACATGGCCGCGACTCGGTGACTCGGGTACTGGGTGTGTGCTTTACAGATTAGAAAGCCTTACCTGACCCAGCCCAAACGGTGGGTTAAACGAAACAAGTATCTCGACCTCTGTCCGATGTGTGCAACAACGCGGCCGACTCTCGTGTACGGGAACGAACGAAGAACAGGAACAACGTCAAACAGCTGGACTACTGCCTGTGCAACGCATGTGCTCGCACCGCCGTTCTGGTACTCGTCTCGCACTTTCTCCCGATCATCACGGTCTAGTTCTAATCTCCTCGTGCTAAAGTGCAAGACAATAATTTGTTTGCGATTGTAGTTTGTGCAACGGCGCCGGGCGCCGGCGGGCGATCCCCCAAACGTGGCCAACCAGCGCGCCGGGGGAAGAAGAGCCGGGATTTCTTTTTCGTCGGGCTCGTACGTAAGATCAACGCCCTTGCGAATAACAACAACGACTGCCGTGAACGTACTCACTATCAAGGAATAACAGACCACTTGGTATTGACACACAGTTAAGAGAGAGGGATTTTCGCAACGAAGAAAAAACCAACCTGAAAATCCGCTATACAAAGCAAAGACGGCTAAGCAAAGGGTTAATTTCCTGGGCTGACCGGGAACTGGGAACTGGGAAACCTGCTTAGTAGAGTAGGCCGCGCGCTCTGACTGATATTGCGATTGGCGCCGAGCTCTCCACCGCTGGTAATAACCATATCGCTCAGTGTGTTTTGATGTTGACTATGCAAATTTGCCATAGTTTCATTGTAAAACTACCCAGTTGTGAAAAGCCAAGAAGCCGTAGTAAGAGGTCATGGTGACGAGGCAGGATTAAGTAAATCAATCAGTTAACCATTATTCAATAATTAAACCATAGTTAACAATCAAACAATAGTGAAGAAACAAGGATTCCCTCGCAGTTGCTTTCGTCAGACCGATCGCACAGACAATCCACGATTACTTACCTATGGTTCGTGCCAATGCAATATTTCTCGCAGGGATGAGGGAAACATGACAACCACCTGCTGTATCATTGAAAAAGAATCAAAAAGAATAACATACCCTTTTTGCCTATTTGCTTTATTTCTTGGCCAATAAACGGCCACGCGCACCCTTCCCGAGGAGACGTGGACGCCTGTCATTATTCCTCGGAAGCAACTAGAAAGAACAAAACCTGAATTAGACTCGAAACACACAAAGAACATCTGACTGATGCTTGGAAAACACCGGTCATCCCGGCAAAAAGCCAGTCGGTCGGTCGGTCAGTCAGTCAGCGAACAGGAACAGGAACAACAACAAGCAGATGCCAAGATATACCAAGAGCTGAACAGAACGACAGGGCGATCAGCAAAGACGCCAGCGCAGCAATACCCGCAACAAGAAGTACGCCAGGCACAAAACAAACCCGCGCGTTCCTGAGAGACCGGCTGTTTGGTACCCTTCGATGCGGTCATAGCGGACGACGACAAGAGAAGGCAAAAAAAAGTAAAATAGCCCTGTATCCAGTAACCTCGAGCGTACACAACACTTGGCCTCGGCTGCTTTAGTCATATGAGAGAGCAAAAAAGACGGGAACATATTTGGATTTCTTCTTTCGCGGTCAGCCATTTCGCAGTGTCAAAGCTAATTGATTGGTTGGTTATTGCGCTTTTCCCGCTCTTTGAGCACATGAAATGTACCCGTAGCGTTGGGCATAGAGGCGACTTCGCGCGCCCACGCACCTCATCCTCCAGCGCAAACCCAACGTCCTCTTCTCCGCCCTATCCCTGCCCTTGTACATAAATCACATGATTCGGTGCCTCGTTTTGTTACTATAATCGATGTTGTTTTGTTTGCACTCACCGCCGACGCCGCCGACGACAAAGCCAATGACAGTCACAACAGCACAGATGACAGATCCCGCTTCACGCACGGGAAGGCCGAATAAAGCCGGTCACCGCAAGTTGGGACAAGACAATCAGCCAGACATACACCCAGACAGGGCATCTCCCAGCCCTCAGCTTTGGAAAAATACAAACCCCCCAAAAAAAGCCCTCTACATCATCTCTGTCTCGTCTTGGCTTGTCCTTGCCCCTTGTACCAATAGTCCCAACACCCCAACTACATCTCCCGGCCCGAGCACCGCTATCGGTTCTCACGATAACCGCTGCAGCACCTTGATCAGGTCTGCCGTGACTCCCATTGCCGTGACGTCGCCACCCGCTCTGTCAAAACGATTAGCATATGTCAGCAAAGAAATAAAAAAAAATGTCAATAACGGGCCGTCAGCAATAGTGCGCCGCGGCAACGGGAGAGAAATGGCGTGATCCCTTTCTCATAAAGTAACTGAAGTGAAAGTAGAGAAATTTGCGGCAATGAGGTGAGACGAAATGAGAACAAGACCGACTAGGAAGAAGATTGAAAATCAACCGGTGCCTGAGAGATTCAACCGGACCAAAAGAACCGAAAGCAAAAGCAAAAAAGCAAAAACCACAAGAAACTCACCCAGCACCCTGCACAATCAACGGCTGCTTCCCATACCGCTCGGTATAGAAGCTAATAATATTATCACTCCCCTTCAACCCAGCAATCGCACTCCCAGCCTCCAACTTCTCCCCCCCCCCCCCACCTGCGTCTTCTTCTTCCTTC
>JANIPN010392617.1:0-13702 GCA_027478595.1 Erythroxylum anguifugum
TTGAATAACTGCTTCTTGATTCTTGAAAGAAACGGTTATGCAGTTGCGCTCTTGTAACTTCCATAGACTGATACTTCTGACATTCTTCGTCTGTTTTTGTATCGTCTGTTTTAGCATCGTCTGCTTTTTCATCGTCTGCTTTCGCAACGTCTGCTTTTGCAACGTCTGCTTTCTCTTTATTACTTCGCAGCTTCCGTCTGTTTTTCTAACTCTTTCGTCTGTTCTTTCATTCTTCGCTGCTTCGTCTGTCTTTTTTATTACTTCACAGCTTCCGTCTGTCTGAGTTTTCTTTCGTCTGTTTTCTGCTTCGTAGTATCGTCTATTTTTCATAAACGATACTCTCATCTGCTTTTCATTCTGTCTTTCTTTGTTTGTCATCAAAATCATTTTATACTTGAAGTCATAATTTTGACTTAACACTATGGTTCTCTTTTGTACATGAAATGGTTATTGTAAATTATTGTTGACTGTTTGTAATAACTGAAACTGATTGTATTAACTGAAAATGTTTATTTATCCACGTGGATGCAATTTATCTACTATTTTCCGCGCACATGAGTGTAGTAAAAAAAAGTAAAAAGAAAAGTAAATGGCTCTGATGGAATGAATGTTTTAAAACAAAAAGTTAATACTGAGTTCTACTGACTGATGTAGTACGCCACCCTCACAGGGCACGGACTCGGATATCACCAATGATGTCGGGTTCGGGTCACGCGGGATTGGGGTGTTACACTTCTTCATTCCAAATTCTTCTCCATGGTAGATTAGGTCTTATTTGAAGCCAAACTTCATGCTTTCTACGAAGAAACAAGAAAAGATAACATAAATAACAAGAGGCGTGTTGTTAAAAACCAACAAAACCTTGAGGTCTTGTGTTCGAATCCTGGAGAGGGATTCCCGGACCAAAGAGGACAATACCGATCGGTGAGTGGGTGTAGGACCCGCCACCGAGTAATGGGAGTAACCAGAGCAGGGCATCTGTGCGGGTACTCGACACTGTGTGTGTCTGGGTTCAGAGCAGGGCCTCCCATTGGGGGTTAAAATCTGTGCGGACCCAACACAAAAGGATAGGAAATTAAGGTCATAGGTTTGGTTTAATTAAGGGTGCCAAAAAATTGAGATAATGTATAAAGCTCAAAAGGGGTTCAAAGGGAAATCAAGGTGGGTAAGCTAAAAGTCATTTAGGCTAGATAACAAATAACGGTGCCTAAATCATTTCCTTCTTTAATTAATGCTAAGATTTCGACTCGATAGGATTAGAAAGCTTGTTCTAGGATTGGTGAGACGTCAAAAAATTATAAATTGCCAAGAAATTTCCTTTTTAGTTCTCTAGATGTCTAACAAGAATTAGGAAGATCTCCAATTAAAAGAACATAAACAAAAGCAAACTCCTAAGATTCTTGCACCAAACTTAAAGTTGACAGTATCCTCAATGTCAATAAAGTTAAATAGAAATGAGTTCAAGAAAGGATAAACAAACCAGGAACAACAGAGCGCAACCTGTATTGTATCATTTAGCAAAAGAAGAGAAGGTACTGGTGTGGAGAAAAATAAAGAAAGAACTCTCCCTCTATTAAAATTATTCCCTGACCACATTTTATTAAAATACAAGCCTGAAAACTCATCCATAAAGATTTAAACAATGCACAATATAAATCAAACACCAAATTCAACCAAACCACACTCATTCATCAATTAAGCATTACTATAAAATAATAAAAGGAAGTTTAACAATGATTGGATTAATATAGAATAATCCTCTTTTCACCCACAATCCTGAGTTGTTGTTCCTTTAAGAAAAAAAATTAAGAATTATCAACTTGAGTTTGGAAAAAAATGGAAGTGTTATACTAAAAATAAATACATAAAATCAAAAGAAAAGGAAAGAAAATTGGGTTGCCTCCCAATAAGCGTTTGTTTAAATCTACAGCTAGACTTTGAATTCTTCTCTCAAGGCTTTGGACTAGAAAAGGAGTAAGCTGTCCCTTTCTTGATTTGAACTCCAGCCATATATGACTTTAAACATTGTCCATTGACCTTGAAAACTCCAGTTTTTGGGTCTTCTATCTCTATTGCTCCATAAGGAAAAACCTTCACCACTTTGAACGGCCCCAACCATCGAGACTTTAACTTTCCAGGAAATATCTTTAGTGTTGAATTGAAGAGTAGCACCAAATCTCCTTCTTTGAATTCCCTCCTTACAAGGTTCTTATCATGCCATCTTTTAATTCGTTCCTTGTAGATTCTGGCACTTTCATAAGTGTCATGCCTTAACTCATCCAACTCGTTCAGTTGTAACAGTCTTTTAGCACCTGCTTCTTTAAAATCTATATTTAGGTTCCTTATTGCCTAGTAAGTTTTGTGTTCAAGCTCCATCGGAAGATGGCAAGACTTACCAAAAACTAGTGTATATGGAGTTGTCCCTATAGTGGTCTTGTAAGCCATCCTGTATGCCCATAGAGAATCATCAAGCCTCAAAAACCAGTCCTTCCTTGATGAATTAACCGTCTTCTCTACTATATATTTGATCTCCCAGTCAGAAATTTCAGCTTGACCGTTAACTTGAGGATGGCAAGCTAACACTTGCTTATGGTAGACCCCATATTTCTTCAACAAATTCTCGAAGGAAAGGTTGACAAAGTGAGTCCCTCGATTGCTTAATATGGCCCTCAGGGTCCCAAACCTTGTGAAAATATTCTTCTTAAGGGATTTTAGCACCACTTTCGTGTCACAAGTTGGACAACCAACAGCCTCTACCCATTTCGAGACGTAATTTCTCCCACCAAAATAAACTTGTTACCAAAAGAGGGTAGAAAAGGCCCCATGAAGTCCAATCCTCACATGTCAAAGAGTTCCACTTCCAAAATTCCTTGCATTGACATCTCATACTTCCTTGAAATGGTTCCACTTCTTTGACATCGGTCACATGCTTCAGCAAAATTTCTTGCATCTCGAAAAAGTGTTGATCAATAAAATCCTGCTTGTAGCACCTTGGTTGTTGTCTTTTCTGAACTAAAATGTCCTCCATAAGGTGAGGAATGGCAATTTATCAACACTTCTTCAACTTCTTCGCTTGGCAAACATCGCCTAATAATTCCATCGTTGCATCTCTGGAATAAATATGGCTCCTCCCATATGTAGTACTTCAAATCTGAGAAAAATTTCTTCCTCTGCTGGTAAGACAAATCAGCTGGTGTAACTCCAGCGACCAAATAATTCACAAAGTCTGCGTACCAAGGAATAATGGAAGGTATAGCTGCTGCTAGTTCTTGGACAGCACAGCAGAACTCGTTTAGATCTGCACAGTCTGTACGTTGGGTACTTACAAGAAAAAATAAATTCTCATCACGAAAATTATCATCTATATCCATTTGATGAGTTGAGTTTGAAAGTCGTGATAGATGATCTGCAACCATGTTCTCTTCCCTCTTCTTGTCTTTTATCTCCAAATCAAACTCTTAAAGGAGAAGTATCCACCATATTAGCTTTGGTTTAGCTTCTTTATTTGCAAGTAGGTACCTAATAGCGGCATGATCTGAATAGACAACTACTTTTGAGCCAACTATATATGACCTAAACTTGTCTATCGCAAACACCACAGCTAAGAGTTCCTTTTCAGTAGTCGCGCAGTTCAATTGTGCATCATTGAGTGCTTTTCTCGCATAATAGATAACATGAACTACTTTATCCTTCCTTTGCCCAAACACAGCTACTATAGCAAAATCAGAGGCGTAACATGTAATTTCAAACAGTAGAGACCAATTCGGAGGTTGAAGAATTGAAGCAGAAATTAAGGCTTCTTTTAACCTGTGAAGAGAATTCAAAAAGGCATCATTAATCACAAAAGGGACATCATTATTCAATAGATTTGTCAAAGGTTTAGCTATTTTAGAAAAATCTTTGATAAATCTTCTATAAAAACCAGCATGCCCCAAAAAACTTCTAACTTCCTTAACCGAGGTAGGTGGAGGCAAATTTGATATCACTTCGGTCTTAGCCTTGTCTACCTCAATCTCTCAATTAGAAATAAGATGACCAAGTATTATCCCTTCTTGCACCATAAAATGACACTTTTCTCAGTTTAATATAAGGTCTACTTCCTCACACCTAATTAAAAATTTTTGGAGGTTAAATAAACATGAATCAAATGAAACCCCATATACTGAGAAATCGTCCATAATTTTCTCAATGAAATCAAAAAATATTGCCATCATGCATCTGTAAAAGGTAACTGGAACATTACACAAATCGAATGGCATCCTTTGATAAGCGAAGGTACCATAAGGGCATGTAAATGACATCTTTTCCTGATCATTAGGGTGTATGGGAATTTCGAAGAAACCAGAATAACCATCCAAATAACAGAAGTAACCATAATTAGCTAGCCTCTCTATCATTTGATCAATAAAGGGTAAAGGGAAATGATCCTTACGGGTGGCTTTATTTAATTTCCTAAAATCTATATACACACGCCAACCTGTTACTGTTCTAGTTGGAATCAGCTCATTATTATCATTTCTTACCACTGTCATACCTCCCTTTTTAGGGACACAATAGACCAGGCTTACCCATGTACTGTCAAAAATCAGATAGATAATTCCTGCAGCTAGAAGTTTAAGAACTCCTTTCTTCACGACCTCCTTCATATTTGGGTTGAGCTTTCTTTGGTGTTCTCGAACTGGCTTTGCATCCTCCTCCAAATTAATCCGATACATACAAAATGCTAGACTTATTCCCTTCAAGTCTAAAATTTGGTAGCCAATCGCTTTCCTATGCTCTTGCAAGACCTTGATTAATTTTTCAATCTGTACAGTATTTAGATTTGCATTAACAATGATTGGATAAGTATCATTGGGTCCTAAAAATTCATACCTGAGATTAGAGTGTAGGGGTTTTAGTTCAACAGTTGGTGGCTCTTCTTGTCTCAAATCTGGTGCAGTGATATGTTCTGACTGCACAGGTTGTGCATTTTTGCGCCCAGGTTGCACTGCTGGCGTCTGCAACAACTATAAAATTTATAGCATATGGGTTCCTACTGTAATTGAATGAATTAGAAAATTTTCCAACAAATCATTAGTTTTAGACTTTCGAAATTGCCTTCTAACCTCCTCATCAACTCTGTCAACTATAAGACGTGAATCTCCCTCATCTTTTTCCTTAATTGCCTTTCCTAAATTAAATTCAACTTTTTCCTCCCCAACTTTCAATGTCATTCTCTCATTCTTGACATCTATAATAGCTCCCGTAGTAGCAAGAAAAGGTCTCCCTAAATAATGGGTATATTTGTATCTTCTTCCATCTCCAAGACCACATAATCTACTAGGATAGAGAAATTCCATACTTTCAAAGGTATATTTTCTAAAATCCCTTGAGGGTATTTGATTGACCTATCAGCTAGTTATAGGGAAATTAAAGTAGGCTTAAGTTTTCCTATATCAAGCTTTTGACATATAGAAAGAGGTAGGAGACTTACACTTGCACCAAGGTCGCATACAGCCTTACTGATGTTTGTGCTTCCGATTTGATAAGGAATGGAGAAGCTTCAGGAATCCCTCAACTTTGGTGGCAACTTATTATGTAAAATAGCGCTGCACTCTTCTGTTAATGCCACTGTTTCATACTCCTCCAACCTCCTCTTATTTAACAAGATTTCCTTCAAGAATTTTGCATAGGTTGGCATTTGTGTGAGAGCTTCCGTGAAGGGATACTGATGTATAGCTTCTTAAGGATTTCCAAAAATTTCCCAAATTGTTTATCCAGCTGAGCCTTCTTAAAACATTGTGGGAGTGGGATGGGTGGCTTGTACGGAGGAGGTGGAGTGTATTTTTCAATTTCAGCATTTTTTGGTTCATTCTACACAGGTTGTGTAGCTGGGACAAAATCAGGTCTTTCCTTACTTATTGCTTAATCCTTGCTTTCCACCATCAGTTCTAAGAGTTTTCCACTTCTGAAAATCACTGCAACAGTAGTCTCCTTAGGATTTTCTGGTCGTGCAGGCAATTTACCCTTATCCCCTCTCGATGTACTAGCTTGTTAAGAATTCTAAGTCTCCAACATCTTGTTGTGTATGGCAATTTGATCTATCTTAGAACTAAGCTGCTGGATTAGTTCCACCATGGACTGCAAAGATAGTTTCTGCTCTTAAGCTTGTGAGGGTTGTGGAGGGGCTTGAAGTTTTGCGTTTTGGAATCCTGGAGGACCCCTATTGAAGTTTTGTTACTGGGATAGAAAGTGACGTTGGTTTTGAGGGTGGGAAGAGTAATAGGGTGGGTTTGAGAAATTTTGTGGCTGTAAGGGTTGTTGGGACCAAAAGAAATTGGGATGGTTTCTCCACTCAGGGTTGTATATGTTGGAGAAGGCTCCTCCTTGAGGTTTAGCTCCATAGTTACCCACTAAATTATCTTGTTCAATGGCAATGTCTTGTTTATACGCCTGAAAATTATACATAGGTTGTGCAAATTGCTGCAGTTCCTCTATAGGCTATCCTCTGCTTGCCGTCATCAAAGTAACCTTATCCATCTTATCCATTCTCTTTGTCATAGCTTCAAATTTAGCGTTCATTATGGATAACGCATCAACCTCAAACAGTCCTGCAATCTTCTTAGTTTATTGCCTTAAAAGCCCCCTGCTTCTGCTCCAATGGTAATTATTCTGAGCAATCCTCTCCAGAAGTGAATGAGCTTCATCTTCAGTTTTTGCCATGAAATCTCCACCTATAGCTGCATTTATAACACTCTTCATGACCGGAGAAAGCCCAATGTAGAAAATCTGTGCAAGCATCCATTTCTCCCATACTCATACATAGATTCATCTTCTCTCGGTAGAAAGGGATGCACTTCACCCCTCAGTTGTGCGTTCTTTCCTGGGGTAAAGTATTGCATTAGGAAAGCTTGGGATAACTCTTGCCACGTAGTTATAGACCCTGGAGGTAAAGAGTAGAGCCATTCACTACACGATCCCTCAAGAAAAAAGGGAATAATCTGAGGCAAATTGCATCGTCAGATACCCCATTCTGATTCAACATGTTATATATCTAAATGAACTTCTCCAAATGAACGTGGGGATTTTCTGAAGAGTTGCCTCCAAATTAGGACTGTTGGACCATCTGCATAAGTTTGATCTTCAGTTCAAAGTTATTAGTTGCAACTGGAGGTGTCGCGATGCTCGATTGGTAATCCTCAAAGTTTGGTATGGCATAGTCCCACATGGCTCTCTAATTTTGCCCACAATTTTGCCTTTGTTCTGCCATTACTTGTTGTGGCTCAGCCACTGCCTTTTGTGGTTTTGCCATCTCTTACTCACTTGTAGTATCAACAGGTCCGGTTTCTATTTACTGGTTTTTCTATACAGGTTGTGCACCTGTCTGTATAGCTTGTGCTTTTTGCTGTTTCATAGCTTTTCGAAGTGCCTTAGCGGTCTTTTCAATTTTTAGATCAAATAACTTGTTTTTTATACTATGAGAATGTCTCGTATACAGAAGGAATCACCTGTAAATCAAAAATCAAAAGAATACTCCGAGTGAAGAAATAAGCTATGAGAAAAATAAAATAAAATAAAATAAAAAATAACAAAAACGATAATGAAAAAAATAAATGCCCAAAGTAACCAAACAATTGGTCGCCTAATATTGCCCAAGAGAAACTCCCTGGCAATGGCGCCAAAACTTGTTCAAGGCCCCGCAAGTACGGGTCACGCAAGTAGATAAGGAAGTAAGAGTATCAATCCACAGGGAGTTACTGAACAATTACTAGGTTAAAATCATTCAATTATTTGGACTAATCACGCTGGTGTTGCTTATTGAGAAATTAATTATTAAACAATTTGCTAAAACTAATCATAATTAAACATAATAACCGCATAACTTATGCAATATGGATCTGTAAGGAATAAATCAGACATGTTAAAAAAAGATAGGTTTCAAATCTAGTTTCATAATCGACTTCTAATTATTCTCTTCTAGTTTATTCGATAATCTTGAACCCTAAACTTTGAAGGAAACTAAATCTAAATTATCTATGATTCTCTATCGAAATATCAAAGAAGTATCGTAGTTAAAATCAATCCCGACTATCGTGGCTCATGAAATTAACTAAAACCTGTTAAGATTTTTATCTAGTTAGTAATTCCTCTCACAGATTTTTGCCTATATCTAAGTCTAAACCTACAATTTCTTAATTTTGGTTTTTCACTACCAATTTTCACCTTTTGGTTCTTCAACCGATAATTTCAACACAAATTATGTGAGGCCTAACACATAACAAGCACAATAATGCTCAAAACAAGAATCAATAGTCACGAATCAATTTTATTGCATAAAATCCAGAATTAAATCATGTAGAAATTCGAAAAATACATCTCATCTTTGAAACCCAATAAGAAATCTACTCGCTCATGTTCATGGTCAACAAAATAAATATCAAAACAAAGAGAATAGACATTAGAGGAGTAAGGAGTGAAGAACTCTAACGAATCTTGAACATAAACTTCAAAAACCCAGGTCTGAGAATGGTTCTAGCAGCTGCGGTGTCACTTTGTCTTGGTTTTGTTTTTTTCCTATATGTTTTTCTTCCTTTCTCGAATCTGCTGCCTTTTTCTCTTTTTTTCGTTCTGTCCCCGTGGGTGAGGTCATTCCCAATAATGAGGAAAAGGTGTATTTATAACTTGGAAGTCAGCTGGTAAAGTGGCGTGACCCAATAAGGAGTTGCCACATCAGCAGCAAAATTCGCTACTGATGTATCCACCAGGTCTGGGTGCACAAAAATTTCCAGACTTTTCCACGATTAAATTGCAAGGCAAAATCTTCATTCCAAATTCTTCTCCATGGTAGATTAGGTTTAATTTGAAGCCAAACTTCATGCATTCTACCAAGAAACAAGAAAGATAAAATAAATAACAAACTCAATGAAAATAAATAAATTAACCTAAAAATGCTACAAAAATGAATGAATGAATATTCAAAATGAATGCAAATATGACCTAAATACCTATATGAATGGGACTAAACAATTTATATTCTGATTTTTTTTACTTTGCTGTCTTTCAATTTAATTTGATGTGTGAATTTTGGAATGAAAATATGCGTATTATGGAGAATGATAATGTTATAAATGTCTAGTGCCATATATGGCTATGTTGTTGAGTTATTTTCTTTGTTCAACAGGGGGTAAATATCATAAAAATAGAGAAAAATCTACTGAAATTTTTATAAATTTAGTTCACTTATATCAATTTATTCTTATACAGGAAAAGTCTATAGGCATGAGGCCTACAAACCGTCAGGTCTTTTTGCACACTCACACTAAGAAGTATGACGGTGTGATATTTGTCAACATCCGATGTAGAGAACTAAATGTATGTGAAATTTATGGTTTAATATTAATACTTAATAATTTTCACTTACTAATATAAACATTGTCTTCTGATATGACCAAATACAAGAAAGCATTCAACAACGGTCTCAACAATATGAAGATGTTGATGAAACTCAAACTTATCTTCATGCAGTGGGTGGTAGGGACTGTCGTGGAAGGATATTCGGCTTATGTTCATTTGTGAATACATATTATTCATAATCCTCCATATCTAGTACAGTAACATCTAGTAGGCAGTTTACAACCAATGAAGTCTATGAGCCTCGAAGTACAGTGCAGACATTGGCAACTCAGTTGTAATAGTCGATAGAGTACATAGCTCAGCTCCGTAATGAGATTGATGAGTTGAAGGAGAGGAGTAGCACCTCATCGCAGCAATCAGAGCATCCGCGATCACCAAATCAATAGTGTACTTGTAGTCGTTTCATTTGAATTACAAATATTTATTATGTACAATTTAATGTTTTTATTATCAATGAAGATAATTTTAACTTTATATCATCAATCAACTTTCTGTTTAAACAAATTAAATGTATAAACAAATCAAAATATTATGCACAGATAATTCATAACTGTTTAAATTATGCATCACCCATAAGATCATCAAATAAAATTTAATAGAAGATATTTTTTAAAAAAAATTTGTTAATGTACCGACGAAAAAACAAAAGTGCGTCGGTAAAATCAATTCTATTTACGGACAGAAAACAACAAATCGTAGGTAATATTGACAGTAAGTAACAAACGAAATAACCAATTCCGTCGTCAACTTTACCAACAGGATTTGCCGCAGAATAACCGTCGGTATACTCACCAACGGAACAAATATAACCGTCAGTAATGTTGTAATAAACTTACCAACGGAATAACCAATATTGTTTGTTGCCGACGGACAAATTTTAACCGTTGGAAATTTACCGACAGTCGACCACACAAACAACTGTCGGTATATTCACCGACGGTTACATAAATTGTCCGTCGTTACATTTACTGACGGACATTCTGTTTTTCGTCGGAAATTATTATCTACAGTCGTTTCGACGGCGTCTTGTCTGTCGGTAAATTCTATCACTAAACTGTCTTGCCAATGGAATGTTTAGATTTTATGTCGGTAGTATCTGCCACTAAACGACATTTTTCTTGTAGTGGGCCTCTAGATTTGAGGAGGCATTTGTGGTTACACTCTGTGTTCACAAAGGTGATATCCCCTGTGGTGTAAGAGTTTGGCAAGTTTGAGCACGGGACCTATGTGGCCTTGAGCAGGGGAAGGGATGCAAACTGCATGAGGCTTGTTAGCTAAACTTAAGGAATCCATTTTCTCTGCTTCTGATACTTGCAGACTCAGACAATGGAATGCTCAGCGCAAGCCAAGATGGAGAATTTATAGGCGTTTCAGGGATTTTTTTTTTTAATATTTCAATCGAGGTCAGAAATGTACTCCATTGTAAAACTCAACAGAAAAAATCGATTGCTTTCCACGTCAAAGCGCAGTCTATCACGACTCTATTTGAATTAATATGTGGTATTGATTTTAATCACGAAATCTTCAGTTATGCTCATCAAATAAGAACTGGCTGTGACCAACTTCTACAATTCTCGAAACAGTTGTTACCTGATTTTCAAATCTATAATTTATTTTTGTTTTACAATAATCGCCGTCTTTTTTCAAAGGGTAAAAGTTCTTTTATAAAGCTTTGTGATGATAGCAGACTTTTTCCCAATAATTTAATCACTAAACTTACGTGGAATTACAAAAATACAAATTTTGTGGTCAATTTAGGTTCAAGTCTAGAAAACGTTCTATGAAACAAAAATTAATACCCTGAAAGTGGATGTATTATTTTCCGCTAATTCCGAGACTTCAAAGATTATATGCTTATGATATTACTACATCTCACATGAGATGACATAATGAACACGGATAAGAAGATAGAATAATGAGTCATCCATCATATGCACTAGCATGGAAACATTTCAATGACACCCATTATGAGTTTGGAGTTGAAAGTCAAAATATTAGGTTGGGATTGTCGACGGATGGATTCCAACCTTTTGGTCAATCCGGCCAGCAATATTCATCATGGTCAATTATAATTACTCTTTAAAATTATTTCATGTTACTAAGATAAAATTTTGTTAAATTTATTAATAATTATTAAACATATTTAATTATATAAAATTATTAAGTAAAATTAAATTATTCATAATTCTTATTAATAATTAATTTTAATTAATTAATTATATAATATTAAATTAAATTAAATTATTTATAATTTATATTAAATAATTGAATAATATATTTAATTGATAATAAGTTAGATTATGAAAAATAAAAATAAAAAACCACTTTTATTGAAAATTGAAATAAACCAAAAACTTAAACAAATAAATATTTTTGCTATATTTCAAAACAAAAATTAAAAAATATAAATATAAATATAAACAAGCATACCCTAATGTATATGAATTGGTCGGACTCAAGCAAGTCTTAATGAGGTGTTTAGTTAGTTGGTATGAGAAGAAAAGAACGAGTAAGGAATACAAAAAGATGCTTCGTAATATATAATGATTGAATGAATAGTATTTTTATATCCGCTTTTGTGGACGTAACGTCTAAACATACTTTTAAAAAAATGAATAATTATTAAATTAACTATAGCGAAATTATCTCGATATTACTACAAGTTCACCGTAAATAAATTACAAAATTAAAAAAAATAAATTATAAAAGCATATGAAATGTTAAGGTAGGTATTGTAAGTTCCACCTAATGTTCGTCTTTGTAGATAGAGCATGCTGATACAAAAGAATAAGGTACATCACAGCCGTAATGCACAACAAATAGAGAAAAAAAGAGTTCAAATTTTCTGTCCAATTTTATGGTGTCTAACCCTATCCAATGGTCAAAACAAGGTCGTTTTAAGTATTGGATAAGGTTGGACACTATCGTTTTGACCATTGAATAGAGTTAGACATCATAAAATTGAATAGAGAATCCTCATTTAGAAGAAAACACAGAATTATAGGTTCCCTCACTTTCGGTGGCATATGTTCTCAAAGACATTTAATGCAATCGATGCTTCTCCGTAAGTAGATAACGAGTTTGACTTAGGGATAGCAAAAATGGTTCGGCCGGCTCGGCTCAACTTTGTCTTGAATTGATAGGGTCACGGGCTATGCTTAAGTCGGGGCTATGACAGCCTAGTCTGTGGCTCGATGGGAAACACAAAACGACATCGTTTTGTTAATTTTTAAAAAATATATATATAAAGTTGGCTTGACCAAGCCTATTGTCATCCCTGAGTCTGACCAACTAAATCAAACGCACCATATTTTCGTTTCCCGCAAGAATTGTCTTTCATGTTAGTAAACTTAATACTTGATTTTCTTTTCACATCGAAAACTAAAGTTTGATTGAATTTTGAGTAAATAAAAAAAGTCAATCGACCAACATTGTTTGGTTTTATTATAGAAAACAAGCATAGATAATTATCTTTGGCAGAATTGGAGTGGATATTCCATCGTTGATCTCCCTACTTTTGTTTGAGATTGAGCACGGACTCCACATCCTCATTCTACGTGCATTTAGTGCTTCATTAGAGATTATTAAAAAAGTAATAGATATCACCCAACCAAATTTAAAAAATAAAAACTATTAAGAAATATTTTCATTACTAGCAATATAATTGCATTTTTGGTACTTACTTTTATATTTTGTCTTACCCTAATATCATAGAAATACTTTTAATACTAATAATCCTTTTATATTGTTGGAATTCAACCGTGATCGAATCACGGGCGAAGCGGAAATTAAAATTTTACGAATTCCTAGCGGATCCCGATAATTGAATAAACTTGAATCAAAATATTTTCGGATCAGAAATCCTACCTTGTTTGCTTTCCGGAGAAAAACTTAGACTATTTTTCTCTGAACGATCAACCACTAGCTGTTCACGTGTCCAGCCTCTAACGGTATCCACAGAGCAATTTCCAAAACGGTTTTGGAGAGTGAAATTCAAGTATGAAGTGCTAGCTTCCTTTCTCCTTAAATAGACAAAATAACTTTCATAAAGTTATTCCTATAATTATGAAAAATAACTTTCATAATTAACTTTTATAAAGTTATTCCTCTAATTATGAAAAATAGCTTTCATAATTAGTTTTTCATAATTAGCTTTCATAAAGCTTGTCCATTAATGAGAAAATTAATGAGAAAAATCAACATGGTATCTTTGATTAAAATACTCCTTAATAATAATTAGAATCAAATTCTAATTCTAATTAATTTCATTTTAATATAATCAAATATCTAATATTTGATTCTCAAAGAA
>JANIPN010392722.1:0-13701 GCA_027478595.1 Erythroxylum anguifugum
GGGGGGGGGGAACCGGAGAGGGGGGGGGGACGGACGGGGGGAAGGCCGTTGATGGATTTTGAGAGGTTTGATGCGGCGAGTCGGGGGCCTTGGGGCTGTTTGAGGTTGATTTGGTTGACGAGAGGCGGGTAAGATACCGACGTTGTTTCAGGGGGAGAGAGAGTTGGAGTCTTCTGTGGAAATATTTTGAAGGCTAATTGTCGTTGTTGTAGGGATTTGGCTTCGATTGGGGCTTTTATCACGCTGCTTACTTTCTTTATCGACCCTTTCATTCAGTTGTCTGTGAGTTATACTAAGACTGATATCATCGACGAGGCGGGTGTTGCGGATATCAACTTTGTGCATCACTGGGGGGATGATTTGGAACCCTCTTCCGGTAAGTCTTCTTTTTCTTTTCCTGAATCGATCCCTAGCAAATTCGAGGAAGTTTACTTACAAAGGTCACCTAGGAACTGTCTCTGCTCAAACTATAAGTGCTATTCTCGGTGCTTCTGTAACCATAGAAAACTTAGCCGCTGGCAAGTTTGAAGCGGCTCCCGAGTGTCCTAGTGGAAACTGCATATGGGATCCGTATCCGTCACTAGCTATCTGTACATCTTCTAGAGATGTTTCCTCTTATTTGAAACTACCGCGTGAAGAGGCTGCTCGCAATCACGGTTTGTCTGTTCCTTAATTTTTGAGCCTCCAACGGTGACTAACGCCTAAAATTTAGATCCTCTACGTATAATAACACTACCCATAAGCAATGGATCTTTGGCAAATCAAACTTCAAACGCTGCGTTTAACAGCTCCCTTGAATATGCTCATCTACGAGATCCTATAGTGGACGCATTCGTCATTATAACGCCTGACACATCCCATGAACATGTGAACGGGAAGCTTGAGTACTTGAGCAAAGCTATAGAGTTTGAAATGCACTGGTGTGTCCAAACCTACGAGTCGACTGTCTCGAACGGAGTTACGAACACTTTCCTTTCCGAGAAGCAGTTACAATACAGCGACTTCACTCACTTACGAGGACCGGGCCAAGGGGAGAACCTTGTTTCTCAGGCAAGAGGACACTACGGGCAGGATTTCACCGTAGATGTTCCCAGCCACCGAGCTCTTCAACAGTTTTTCACGTCTTTCCTACGTGCGGAAAATGAGGTGACTCAGAGCGATCCTGAACCTAACCTCAAAGCAATAGTTCCTGAAAATCTGTTTCTCTCTAAATTTCTTTCTAGGAGCATTCGTAAAGCAGTACAGCCAAGCCAAGACAGATTCTCCAACAACAGCACCCTGGATCTCTTGCTCGAAAATATAGCATCGTCAATAATGGCTCGAGCACAACAGGCTTCCAACAAGTCTGTCCGTGGTCGCAGCTACAAGTCACAGACCGTAGTAAGAGTACACTGGGTCTGTCATAGCGTTCTGGTTTCGTTCATGGGTTTAAGCTTACTTTTCCTACTGGCCACGATGATTCATCAGCGTTCGGCGAGCGTTTGGAAGACCTCAAGCCTAGCTGCTTTGCGGGTGCTTAGTCCACACATTCAGGCTCAACTTCGGGATTTTAATTGTCTGTCGGACATGGAAGCTCAGGCCAAGACCATTACCGTGTCGTTAAATAGTAATAAGTATGGGCAAGTAGTAATGGAATGAGATTTAATGAATAGATATGCAATTGATGTTATCCCTTCAAATAAAAACCTTTATCCCCTGCCCTGCTGTAAAACTGCTGCAAATATATTATATCAATATACAACTACAATGTATCAGTTATAATTTAACCACCTTATTTTATTTCATCAGTAATGACCTGCAGCAGCTTCTCTGCTACATGTATACCTAAAGCCTTAAGATTAGCCATACCCAATATCTCTAACACTGAGATATCAAAGCCAAACATTTGTTTCCACCAAGCGCGCAGCTCGATAGCTACTAGAGAATCTAGGCCCAAATCTACTAGGGCTAGACTTGTGTTTAAATCACGCTCATCTTTAAATATTAGACCAAACAAACGCTTTCCAATTTCTTGTGCGAAGAATTCATCCGCTTGAGGATTTTTAAGAATGCTGGGATCGACACGAGCTTCTAATAGATAGACAAACGACACCTAATTGCGCAATACACCACCACAACACAGCTGGCACGCAACAGCATAAAATAATTAAATAATCAAATTTATAGCAGGTAACTAGGGTATTTAATAACGGGGAACTAAATGAATTTCTCTTTTACATTTAGTGGGGCAACCCCGTCTGTGTAATAGTAGCCGTACAAACGCCTAGCGGGCTCTCAATACGAGTAGGATTTCATGATCCTACGCGACGCCTTGTGAAAAGTTGAGAGGATGTGATTCTGCCAAGGGTCTAAAGCGCGCTTACTCCGATCCTTTTCATTCCAAATCCTTTCCCGTAGACTCCCTAAACATACCAACTGCTTTCCACTGTTGTCTCACGCGAAAATGTCTTCTCAGACTTACAGGCACAAAGACACCATCCTTACCCGCGGTCAAATTCAGGGCTTTATCGCAGATGGCTGTAAGCTGATCATCGTAGGTGACCAGGTTCTAAAAGTTGACGCATGGCTCCCATATCATCCTGGAGGGCAGAAAGCGGTTTTACACATGGTTGGGAGAGATGCAACAAGTGAAATTCGGGCGTTCCACTCTCGCGAAACGCAGCGATCGATGCTTAAGTATCAGATTGGAAGAGTTCAGGGCCAGTGGAAAGACTTCGTCCCTCCCATTCAAGGGGGGACATACAAAAGTAAACCAGAACATTTTTGGCAGCAAGAACTGTCGTCACCGAGTTATGAGACTTTGCGGACACACCATCCCGTGGCGAACGAACCATCTGAGATTATATCGAGTTCCTTGCCTCCCAAGGAGCAACACACGATATCGAAGCAGGGTTCATTTACTGATAAAACAATACTTTATGAAGTTCAACGTGATTTGGAGGTCTACCCAAGTCTAGATTGCGGCACCCAAGCAGATATTGTCAGGAGATACAAACAGCTCGACCAGAACATGCGAAACATTGGTCTCTACAGATGCGACTATTCAGCCTACCTATTTGACGCATTTCGCTACGTCAGTCTCGGCATCCTATCCTACTACTGTCTGATATATGGTCGCTATGCACTCTCAGGTATCTTTCTCGGCATGTTGTGGCACCAGCTTGTGTTCGTCGTTCATGATGCAGGTCATATGGGAATCACACACAACTTTCATATTGATAGCTGCATTGGCATGTTCATTGCAAACTTTTTGGGTGGACTAAGCTGCAGCTGGTGGAAGACAAATCATAACGTCCACCACATTGTCACTAATTCGGCCGAGCACGACCCGGATATTCAATATATGCCCTTCTTCGCTGTCACTCCAAAGTTCTTCAAAAGCTTAAAGAGCTCATTTTATGAATGTGTAATGTGGTATGACACCCCGGCAAGATATATCATAAAGTACCAGCACTATTTGTACTATTTCGTCCTAATGTTTGGCCGCTTCAACCTGTACTTCTTAAGTTGGCAGTACACGCTGCTCGGTCAAGGTCCTCGCAAAGGCCCGGCGCGGTGGCATCGCTATTTCGAATTAATCGGTCAACTAGTTTTTTGGTATTGGTTTGGATACATAACAGTCTACATTTCGATTCCTACCAACTGGAACCGCTTTGTGTTTGTCATGCTTTCGCATGCCGTTCAGATGCCTCTTCATGTTCAGCTTACACTCTCCCATTTTGCGATGTCCACTTCGGATCTTGGAGTATCGGAATCTTTTCCACAGCGTATGCTTAGAACAACTATGGATATTAGCTGTCCCAAGTGGCTTGACTTCTTTCACGGAGGATTGCAGTTCCAGACAGTGCACCATTTGTTCCCGCGTTTGCCCCGGCATAATCTACGTAAAGCACAGGAATACGATATAAAATTTTGCGAGGCTGTTGATATTCCTTATACGGTATATGGTTTTCAAGATGGAAACAAGAAAGTGCTCAGCCGCTTGGAAGAAGTCGCGCAGCAGGCAAGAATACTTGCAGATTGTCAGCGTAGTATCGCCATGTCTAATAGTCTCCGAAGTTGATAGTGTAATCCAGCTTAGCATATGTCATTCTCATTCTTCTTTGATCGATGTCGAAAACCGAATTGTAGCTGCCAAATCAAGACAATAGCAGGTAGTCCCACGAAGAGAGCTGCGGCTATAGTCATAACAATGAGCACAATAATGCCAAATATCCAAAACACATGCTGGACTATTTCAAATTCAGAATCCCGATGCTGCAGGCCATCCGAAGGCGAGTCTGTAGGTTGCGCTTGGCTATCGCCTCGAGTGACCATTAATTGCATAGCGGCCAGTATGAGGGACAAGCCGGTATAGACAAACGCGACTGGCACGATTATGGCTTGCAGGTATTGGCCCATGGACCAGTAAGGAATATGGAAGAACCACCGGTTTTTTGCGTTCTTCGGGTTGAATATACGTACTGCCCAATTCAGCCGGGAAATCCGCAGCTGGCCGTAGAAGTACCGCTTAGCAACGTTTGAATTGTCGAGATGACGGAATAAGGTTGCGAAAGCGTTCCATTGCTGCCAGTTCCAATCTTTCGGCAGCAAACCCTCATTCTGAGCGATTCGAAAGTCTGAGGGGTGACGAATTAGGTAGCTATGGGATCTTATGAACCCGGCCAGTATAGGTAGAAAATTATCGCTTACAAGATCATCAGTTGGCATGACCTCCAAAGTAGTCTGATCCGAGCGTGGTGCTGAGGGCAGAGTTTCGGCACTATCAGTTTCCGAAAGTTTCCTATTCCTAAAGCGTTTTTGCCAATCCAGGACCAGTAAACATTCTGGAATGGGCTTCACGAATATACAATTTGGACTCCATGTCAAGTGCATCTCTGGGTCTTCAGAAATGACGATCCTCCTGTTCTTCATGAGGTGCACGTGAAGAGCATCTATGTGATCTTCAGATCTCCGCGCAACGAGCCAGAGACGAGGATAAAGCTCGTCCAATAATGGGGTTCTCAACTCTTTATCGAGCGTATTGAAAAAAGCCATTGTTTCAAGGTATTTTCATGGAAAATCTGTGTTGTAAATGAGTCAAATTAACGGTAAATCTGCAGCCGTGAAAAAGTAGATATGAATATAATTTCTGAAGATCAGCTTTGGAAAAAAATATCTGGCTCCAATGGACTTAACTAAGTGTGTTTATCGGGGCCATCGCATAGACGAAATCAAGGAATGGAAAGGAAGCCTAAAAAAGAGCGGTAAAGAATAGAATTTCTGCAAGTCAGGGTTCTAGAGTAATGATCGTCATATACTTCCATTTTTGCCTGGTAAAAGATTGTCGCAATACTGGCAGCCTAGAGTGATGTCAAGATTGATCAAGGCTACATGGCGGGCTGTCTTCCTTGAAGAAACGGCAAAGCAAAGCCAGGATGGAGTTAAGTGTGCTTGAGAAAATGTCCGGCTTCAGTCAGCGGAAGATGCGGCTTTGAACACGAATGCCTTGAACTTTGAATTCAACTGAATAAACTCTATCAGATCAGGGCCGTAAAACCTGCATGCTGATGTATCCTTGGCGCAATATGATTGGACGATTGGTACAACCATCGCTGCCCAAGCTGGTCAAAAGGCCAATAAAAGATAGGTAACTTGGTATGTAGCAACTGTCTAGCCTTCTAGCCGTCTAGCCGTTCTTCACAGCCAAGTTGATAATCGTACCTGCATTTATTGACCTCCCATCGTGATATCATCCTCCCTTACTGAGAAAGCGGCTCGTAGCCATTTTCGGACCGAAAGTAACTGTGCCGCTTGGCAGAATACCGGTTTGTTTTATGTTACGAAGCCAACAGCTGCCTAATGATCATCAATGTTGGTCGATTGCGTAAACGGACTCGGCTTTATACAAGGCAATTATTTTCTCGGATCTCTCGGCTCCGGCGATTTTATCTTCATGAACAGCGAACAGTCTATGAAATAATCTAGAATCATTTTCGGACCGGAAATAACTATGCCGCTTCGCAGAATGCAGTTACAGCCTGGTTTTATATTTCTAAATTAATGGCTGCCTAATGATCAGCAAAGTTAGTCGATTGCGTAAACGGGCTCAGCCTCACAGCGGGCAATTACTTTCTGGTTTTGTGACGGTAACTACCGGAAAGCACGGGAAAGATCTAGCTTCATGCATGTGAAAGGAAGGATAAGCAATATGACTATCATTCAGGCTCGGGTGGAAATTGGTATTGTATATTTCGTAGATGCACCTCAAGCGTTGGAGGATTAAAGACTCTTAACGCTCCCTTTTAAATAGGAACTCATTTCGGTAAATACTTCTCGTTGCCTCTCAACAGCTACTAGAAAAATTCATGCTTATTTGAAGTTCTCGAGTCCCTCCTGCCGCGACGGATGATGTCGACATCTCTTGAAGAACAATACGCTTCGCTGGATAGTAGTCAAATATACATACCAGATCGTATAATCATTCCAAATATTGTCGAAAAAAATGCCCATCGGCAGGAAAGGGAAATCTATTTGAAATCGAGACCACTGCGTAATGTGGTTCAACAGAAAGGAATCAAGGCAATTGGCAAGCCTTTTGCGTTTCTCGATCCCCTTTGCCACTGGGCGATACAGGTCGGAGACTATACCCACGAGATTATAGTCGATAGAAGTGGAAACTCGAAGCTTCTATCTTACGTAGTAAGCGACTGGCAAGAGAACTCTCTATTTCTAGACGAGAATGCAAGTAGGCGTTCCAAGTATAAAATCAACAAAATTGTCTGCGGAACCTCGACGCTGACGGATAGTGAAATTTGTTACAAAGGTAAGCTGCTTCATATACTTCTGTTGCATTCGATGCGTAGAACGCGCGATATAACGTTGGTAATGGCTCGGGGAGTTGATCAAGAACACTTCTGTTTTCTCGGTGATCGCTAACAAGCTCGGTAGGTGGGCAAATCTTTGAACAATTCAAGATCACCGGCGGAACGTACGACGCGATCGCGAATAACTGTCAAAGATTCGCGCATAAGCTCGCCATGGCTATCACTGCGGATTCCCGAAAAGCCAAAATCCAGTGCGCTTATTTCATGGTGACGAAGACGATGCCTATTGAGCGCTTTGTGGCTATGGGTGCGACCGGTGTAGCCTTCATTGTTGTTGCGGTTCTATCGATCGTGTCACAAGCAGGCATATACTCCAGTGCACACCACACGCCGCTTAGTCTATTTTTTGCGACCCATCCACTGCCGCAGCTGCTGCTCGCACCTCATTTTCTGGTTTCTGTGCTCAGTGTATCAGGTTTTTTTGGGCTCAGACCCATGATTGAAGAAGGAATAGAAAAAGTCCAACGTGAGACCGAATTCAGAAAGGAATATCCTTTGATCTACAACGATATTTTTGGCAGGCGAAACCTAGAGACCAAGGCATTGCACAAGGTTATCATGGTTGTCCACAAGGTGCTGTCGAACGAGGGATCTGATTTAAAGGTTCCTAGCGGACTCTTGAATCGTTCTTACTTCAGGAGGTTTTTCTCTTGAAAATTGTTCTTTGTTAGAACATTATTTATATCCAGGACAACCTCAACTACATCCTACGAAAGATTGGTATTGAAAGGCCTCCAAGACGAGTGGGAAATTGCGAAGTACATGAGACTAGATTTCTAAAACAACCTCGTTATGTTTTGAATTTCATTAATCAAAATGTGCAGCAATAGCGAAATGTAGGTATTACAACAGTTAGTTGGCAACATTATGGATAGATAAATAGATATAGAAGAAATATATGAAATTTGTTATCCTTTCCCGAGGTTTCACAAGTACTAGATTGAGAAGTAAATGCTGGCTGCTCCACGGTGACTGTCAACGGAAGAGCGTCAAATTAGGGCTTCCGTTCATATCGAGTCAGCGGACATTAGAATTTGGTGCGCTATTGCAGTAGATAAAGATAACTACTTAGCTTAGGCAGACAATTAAATCACTTCTGTTTCTTGCATAGAAATCAGCCAAGTCACGCAACTACCAACTTTGCGCTATTATTAGAGCATCAGCTGAAGAAATCGACCAGAACGAGATATATCCTCTTTTTCCAAGGAAAAGCCGATATGATCAAAATGCGGATAGACAAGCGCTTCCGACAAAGATCGAGTTGTATCTTGTAGATTACGGTACTACAGAACAGGTGACAATATCTCAGGCTAATGAAACCAGATATATTTGCCAAAAACATGCATCGAATACTCAGCCTAGGCCTGGCCCAAGCTAGAGACATCGAAAGCTCGCAGAACTGACTTGATGGCTCTGGCTGTCCAATGAGGGCTCGCTAAGCCCAGCCTCCAAGACACAGAATCCATGAAAGAAGCCACTATGATGCATTCCGAGTCTAATATTTAAAAAGACATCACTGTGCCCCTGTAGACGTAGCTTTCTTGTATAGGAAAAGATCAGAGATCAATAAGAAATTATGTCATTATTTGAATGAGAAAAAGCTTTGGATTTCGTTCCCCGCAACCAGAGCCAAGATTCATCTGGTTGCAGATACAGCGCCTTTGCTTACCTGCGATAATCCATTTCCTTACCCACCATGAACTCTTGGATGCCCTGCGGAGGAACGCCCGGCTTTCTAGGTGACGCGGTACAATACAGCCAGTACGAGTACGAGCAGGAGTGCATAGAGCGAATAATCAAGGGAGGGGTAGGTGGGGGGATGCTTTCTGAGTGAATGTGGGCGGCGGCGGGGCCGGCGGGGCGGGGTGAAGGCATGACAGCTTGGCCTCTGAGACTCTCCCACTCTCCCACTCTGCTCCTCGACCCGGCGAATATGAAATGCCGAGCCGGTGGGTGGTCGGTGCTTCAGGCCTGTGCCCGCGCCCGCGCCAAACGCCCGCATCAGTGAACCTCACTATCTTCACAACAAACAGCTCATCCCTTTCGCTTCAAACCTCGCGCGATTTCATTCTGGAGAAACGAAACCATTTACAGTAGTATACTGTCTTGATCTTGACCTCTGTTGCGTTCTTTTGGGTATTCTGCTTGAGCCTGTGAGGCGTGCGTCATCCCTGCAGCACAGCTCGTGTCTCAGCTCGGTGCTCTTACATACTCGACCCCACGCCTCCTGAGCTCATCAGGTGCTCGTCCTTTGCACACTGCACAACTACATCGACTACCACCTCGTGATCCTCAGCTGTCAGCACTGCCAGTACTTACCGACCGCGGTCTGCTCCCTTTTGTATACAACATAACCGACTGGCACTCCTCGCTTTGCCGTATCGGCCAGTCTTGTGAGACTTCGCTACTAGTCTGCTGGTACCTGCACCTGGGCTCAGGCACCAGCTGCACATCGCTCTCCACAACACGTCACATCCGCTGCCTTTCGACAGCTTCCTTCTTCGTTTTGTCTTGAAAGAGCTAGGATATCTTTGATCGTCTCATACTGGTACTCTCCACCTCAAGATATATCCTGCGCAAGCGCGACTACCCGGGTGAATGCCCCGGTTGCCAGATCTTCTCGCAGACGATTCGCCTCCTTCTCCAACCTTCCTGCCGGCAGTTCTCGCCGGCAACGCACCAAACACGGTTTCAAAATTGAAGTCGAAGAAGAAGAAAAATGCGGCAGCTATGGAACAACCGGTCGAAAAGAAGGCGCCTGTGGGGATAAGTAGGGACCCGTAAGTGCTTCCCAACTTGCCATCCAACCCGCGCTTGATCTATATACTAATGAGGGCTTTTATAGACAAAGTGAACTGGAGTTCATGGATTCGCCTGTCCTGGCTCCAACGCTGTCGCCTCCGAATCGAGATCCCTCGCCACCTCTCGCCACCGAGCCTTCGAATCGCTTTACATCGCCAGTCCTAAATGCTCTAGGCGAGCAACCATTTGTCAAGACGACGGGATACGATACAGAATCATGGGCAAACAATGTTCCTTTTGGAGTCAGTCCACCGAGCAGACCCCAAGCCCGCGTCCCGTCTGCGGCGGCGGCCGCTTCCCCTCCTTCCGTGGCTGCCTTTCCCCAGGAGGAGATCCGTGGCGGCTTTGCTAGAAGCCCTCCAACCACGTCGCCTCATCTTATGTACCGCACCGTTAGCCGTCAATCTGTATCCGGACAGAACAATATTGGAACTTATCTCCCTTCCTCACCCCGAGGCAGGCCCTTATCTATGCCATCGAACTACCCCGAACCGGCCCTGGCACAATATCTTCCACCGCGTGCGTATCCAGGTAGGGATACAAGTGCAGACTTCAAGTCGCGAAGTAGCAGTCGAAGGTCCAGTGACAAAGAGTTTGTTGCATTTGATGTCATACCGCCTACCACCGACAACGCATCCACTACTGGCGAGCTGGCTTTACTTGCGGCGGCGGAGGAAAGCTTACACATATTCAAAGTAGATCGCGAAGGGGTCCATCGATATGGATACATCGAAGGGTTAAGGGGCCAAATAATTGCCGCCAAGCTAATTCCTAACGCCATGCGAAACGATCAGCTACAAAACCAGCGGCCCTTAATTGCAATCGTCGTCCACGGAATCATTTCAGCATCATCGAACGTGGCTGACTCTCAACATTCCGAGTTCGATCCCTCTGAATCCATCATTCAAACCATGCAAGCCGTTCCACATCAAGAAAGCGCACCGAGGTATCAGACAACTGTTGAACTCTATTCTCTCAGAGATCGCAGTCATATTGCTACCCTGTACCGCAGTCCGGTACTTGACTTGGAACTTCGCCCCGGAGAACGATATCCGGAGCCCCCATCTCCATTTGGTATCTTGAGTATTCAGGCAAAAGGAAGATTTATCGTCATTACTTCATCTACCAGTGGAGAAGTCTTCATCTATGAAGCCATTCGGTCTATCTCGCATCAAGCCGTTCGCTGTATCGGTAAAACTTGGACTAGCATTCAAGGAAAGAAAAGTAGAACCTGGTCCACGTCTTCTGGCACTTCTGAGAAGGACCACTTACCCGACACCCCAGCACGAGCGAAAGCGCCTACAGACATTGCCTTGGTGTCTCTCAGCAACAGGTGGCTAGCTATCGTTCCTCCGATTCCGGGCAGCCGCTCGACATTGCATGGTAGTGTTGACCATCGAATTGGGCCTCTACCACATACGCCTGGCTTAAAATCTCATACATCTCCATCGCAGCCCAATGTTACTTGTGAACTCGACACCCCTCTTGAGGATAGCCGTCTCAACAGAGTAGCGCGAGATGTTACCCAGGAGGTTCTAAAGGGCGCGAGGTGGGTTGGTGATCAGGGTATACAAGCTTGGAAGAACTATTGGAACAAACCAGAGGAAGCATCATCCCAAGAACAAGTTCCGATGCCGACACAGCAGCAGTTTCCTCCTACACATGCAGATGAGAGCGTCAAAGCGAGTAATCTTCCAACTCTTGTTTCGATCCTAGACCTCGAAAGGCTATCCGAGAACCAAGCTTCGAGGGCAGACACCGCCCTTCAGCCTCTCGCAACTTTCTCTTTGACCGATGGATGTAGCTTTTTGTCTTTCAGTCCTAGTGGCTTGAACATCCTGACAGCAACTGCAAAAGGAGACGTGTGTTATGCTTGGGACTTGATGCGAATGGTATATGGAAAGTCTATGACCGCACCCGCTGACTCTCAAGACCACTCCAAAGCGGTTGTTCGACAAGTTGCTAAATTTGGGCGAGTGACCATCGCAAATATCGTCGATGTGGTCTGGGCCGAACCTAAAGGAGAAAAGCTTGCGATTGTTACCGATCGCGGTACAATTCACGTTCACGATCTCCCACAGACTGCCTTCCAGTGGCCACCGCCAGCTCGTCCCAAACGTATTGCCCAGCCCCGAAAGATTAGTGCGGATGCGGTAACCGGAGCAGTACCTCCCCCACCTTCAGGCTTCGGAGCCGCTTTCAGCGCAGTTTCCGGAGGAGCCCAACCAATACTAGCCGCTGTGCGTGGTTCCGGGCTGCCCTCCTGGAGTAACTTTAATCTCTCAGCCGCAAGTGCTGGTGCGAGTGTGAAAGGAGGCCGTATCGTATCGAGCGGGCTTAGCAAGTCCATGGGTGCTGCGAGCGGCACAGTAGACTCTATTCTCCGCATGGGTGAATCGCGGCTTCATCTCCCAGGTTCCGCGCGTGCTCATGCCATTGGATCTGCACGCTGGATACATACGAAGGATGCAACGGCGATTGCTGTCGTGGGTGGCGGGAAGATCAGATTGCATAGCATACTGAGTAACGCGGATGTGAAGGGGCGAAAGCGACATTCGGTGGTTGGGTTACAGTTGGTGGAGTTCAGTTTGCCAAAGATCAAGCCTTCATCAAATACAGTCTCAGGCGACGGATTGAATCCAAACGGACATTGGCCTGACGTACAGCCAGCAGTTCGGACCTCTCGCGGCACCAGTCAACCGATAAGCTATGCCGAGCTAGAGAGCAGCGCGCCATATCAGCCATTCCATATGGATCAGCGCATCACGTTGAGCGTATACGACCCGGCAGACCTCAATATCGATGACCAAGAGCCTTGGCTATTTGGGCAGCCGATCCGTACAACACACGTAATGACATCCGAAGACGATTCGGAAGATGCGCAGCTTGGACCTGAGGCGGTGGCACCGATGGATAATTTACTGGATATCCAGGATGAAATCTCTCAACCCATCGAATATCCGATGTCGACTACAGCGATGACGGCAACAGCTACTGTTCCTATTATTAATACTGGTACTACTAAAGGAAAGAAGAAGAAATCAAAGAAAGGACCAGCGGTAATTCAACCCCAAGACGTAAGTGGCGAGGAGGAGAGTGGCGGTGCGTTCTTGGGGGACTTTAGAGAAGAGGGGATGTAAATAGTTGGTCGAGCGAACATATGGCATCAAGGGCGTATTACTGAGTGGTGGTCAGACCTACATATATCGGAGTCAGCATTGAAATAGGAGGATTCGAGTTGCGTGGACTCATTTTGGACTCTCGACTGCAGGAGTTACGTTTCACCGGGTTGGATCGGCTTTTCACTGATGGCATCTATTTTAGATTTAGCATAGAACCAACGAATCTGATTAAAGACGATAATTATTGTCTATGAGTCGCAGATACCAGGCCGATTTTTGTTTAAATATGGCACGTTCTACGATTGAAAATCTGCATCTGTCAAATTGCGAGAAACTTGATATATGTCCGTGTCCTAGTGGTTAGCTATCCCCGCCAATTGAAGCATGATGATAGTGTCTCCAGTCAAAGAAGCTAATTCTAATAGAACTATAGCAAATGGCCGAATTCCCCACTTATATGCGGGGTAAATGTACGGACAAAAGCCTACTTGAGGCCGCAGGTGGACGGGTCAATACAAGTCATCTTGTCCTACAAGCAAGCTTCGAATCTACACCTTCCTTCATATGAGTTCTTCCTGACGCGTCCTTACCCAATCAGTCGTTACTTGGTCTATAGTGGCATCTTATAGAAAGGGGATACCATGGCAGCTCCAGAAGGCTCAAGTCCGGGATGGCAATCCACAGCCATCTACCCCGACCTGAAGGGCAAAGTAGTACTCTGTAAGTCCAACATGTATATCTGTTTTCCTGCCTCGAATCTTCAAGCACTTCCGTTCAACAGCACCAAAACGCAAGGAAGTCTGTACATATATATCTACACCAATTCCCCAACCACCCTTCCATCCCCGCCCTTCCTTCCTTCCTCCTCCTTCCACCCCCACAAACCAATTCAATCAAAGCATCTTCAACCA